>ML834111.1:70160-85322 GCA_009831015.1 Picea engelmannii | reverse complement strand
TCATAGTTGGTTAAGGGATTAGTTTAAGATATCTCCTATTCAAGTCAAGTTCAATCTTGTTGGTTGAGCCAAATCCTATTTTTACCACATCCTCTCCTCAAAACTATCCTATGGTTGTAATTCTTCCAAGGCTATATAATGAAGTCCATGCTTGAGTGAAAAAGAGATAAAATTTTATAGTATCATACTTATGATCTTGAGACATTCAAGAAAGGAGGAGAATTAAGAGAATCATACTTATGATTGTGTGAGATCCAAAGGGGATAGAAAGGAGAGCTTGGAGGAGCTACTGCAACATCAAAATTGAGATTGTAAGTGCTTCCATTTTGTTTTCTTTCCATTAATTCATAACTTAGCCTATTCCTCTCATGTCTATGCGTTCAAGTATAGTCATGTCTATTGTTTTTAAATTCAACATAGATAGATCTATTTTCACTTAAAAATATACCATGGAAGAAGGAGGTTTCACTTTGTTCTTTACAGGTATTTTCTTGCACCTAGGAGCTTGGACATCAAGGTCAAAGGTTGGAGCAGCGAGGACAACCGACGTAGAAAGGTAAGTCATCCATCTCTTGCTTCTAATTATAATTGTTAAAATAGGTCTATGGGGGAAGTAGTTCATCATTTGTTTTATTCTGTCTTGGATCAAGATGGGTCTTGATCCAAGGGGGGTTTCATCTGTCCACAGGGGGAACTTTACCACAACAATAAGGTACTGGTGATAATGATCCTAACCTTAGCAAAGCAGTTTCTAGAAAAGAGAAGAAAATTTGTAGAAATTATTTGGTCATATAGATTAGTTCAAACACCAGAGATAAAAATAAAAAGTTGAAGAAGGAATGTCAACAAGGAAAATGTAAGAAAAGAAGTAAAATTGAGACTAGTGTTCATATTGGTTCTACTCCCGTCCCACATAGTAGTTCCTCCTCTACCCATAGAATCCAAGAGATTAATGTGAGTAAATGAGAGAGTAATTAAATATGTGTAGGAGGAGGTGATGGAGATGATCCCCCTTATTTCAATATAGAGAAAACTCATACTATTGGACAAACAAAGAGAAAAAGGAGTAATAGCAAAAAAGAATCTCAAAACCCTAAAGTCCTAGATGATGATTTAGTTGAGATGGAAGTTGATAATAACAACCAAGTACTTTGACAAATATTTATTGAGAAACAATCCTTAACTTTACATAATAATAAATACAATAAAGAAACTGGAAAAGTGTAAATAGAAAGAATTCATGTTAAGAATAAAAAGGTTACAAAAAAGTGGAATTTAGAGGTGGATGTTTAAGAAGTTGGAACTTCTGGAATACTCAAGTTACATCTCACCAATGGAGATGTTCTTGCCTATTTTATCACATAATAGGAATTATCGAATATTATACTGAAAAAGAGGATAAGGGAACTAGAGGATTCTTTAAGTCCAATACCATTGTTTGCAAAACCATTTTCTATTATTGTTCCATAAATGGTTCTATAAGACACACCATAGGCACATCCTCTAGAGTAAGAAAGGTTTCCAAATTGTTAAGTGGTATCATAAATTATGTTGTAGAGAACATAAACAAGTGACCCAACACATTTTTTCAAGTGTGGGAATTATCCACTAACCTGAGGAATTTGTCTTAAATATTTTCTTCTCTTATCGATTTCCTTCGACAAAATTAGCAAGAATAGAGGTCTTGTGGGAATTAATTGCAAGTTGAAAAAAGATTGAGGAAAAAAGAAGTGATTCATTTTTAAAATCAATTCAAATAGTTAAGGAACTTGAGGGCCCACCATTAATTAGAGAGTCAACAAAGTTAACCAATGAGAAATTAGAATCTGAGTTAAACATACTCGAGATTTCATGGGGCAGTGAGATTGACAATATCACTAGTTTCCAGAAGAAGAAATAAAACATGGTTGGTTAAATTTGTTAATGATAATGAATATCATATAACATCAATACAAGAGTTATTGTTTGAATACAAAGTGATAGACTGTGAGATATTTTCTCTTTAGGTAAAGCAAGGAATAATTATTACACCATTAAAAGAATATATCAAAAATTGGTTCAAGAGTTCATTGAATGAAATAACTAATCCTCACTAACTACCAAGAATAAGTTGCATGGGAAGGGGTCAATTTCCATATATATTTATTAATCTCTAGCAAAGGATAAAAGGATAGGAAATCCATCCATCATAATTTATTTTCATTTTGTGAGTACACCCATTTTGAAGCATTTTCCTTTCTTTCATCTCAATCTATGATTATTCAACTTTATGCCTTTATTGTTTACCTGTAAAGCCAATACACGATAGTTTTTCTCTCTCTTCCATGTTACCTGTGCTACTATATGGTCCACAGGAGCCTCAACCCATTCCACTAGGATGATCACATTTTCTTTTATCATTTATGTATCACAAATATTATGTTGTGTTGTTTGTGCACACATTTTATTTGAACTTGCACAGCCAATTTGTAATATTCTTTTAAAGACTCTTACAGAGAGATATTTGTAGAGATCATAACTTTTGTAATTTTTTACTTTCATTAAAGAATGAGATTTTGAGTATGTGTTTCCATATCATCTTTATTAATTGAATGTCTAAAATCATTTAAATCTCTATATTTGACTTTCATTTATGTTATATCTTGCTTCGAAGCCTTTTTCACTTAATCTATGAATGGATTTGATGGAGTGCATATATTTTTTTGTATATTTCAATTTAGATTATTATTCTGTTATGATTTACTAGTCACTACTTTGTCATTTTTTTTACCACCTGATCCATACTTAGGTGTAGATGATATGAATGCTTAAATCTATTGTTTAAATAAATGAATTTAAAATATGAGTTAGAAAGAGAAGTACCACCTACAAAAATGAAGAGGGCATCTTTAAAATCTTGTAAGAATACCCTATGAGGTTGAATCTTGTCCTTAGAAGGAAAATAAATCATCAGCCAGTTGGTATAGCAAGATTTGCCTCAGAAGGACTTTTTCCATTTCCCTATGCAGACTTGAAGTCCCTTTTTGAAAATCCTAGAGCTAAAAACAATATTTTTCCACATATACGCGCCCTAGCTATTATACAACATGTGTATATGTAGCTTGCATCACTACATCCTGTGTACATCGGGTTGTGTGCCCAAAATTAAAAAAATAGTGTCGAGTTTCCATGTCACGTTACGGGATCCATGATCCTTGACCTTCCATATACTAGAAATGTTATGACTCGGCCCTTTAGTTCCATTTGAAGGATATAAATGGGCCATATCCAAGCTATGGAAAAGAGGAGAAAAATTCAACTTTGAGAGAAAAGTTACTCTGGAGAAATTATTCACTTCATATTGAGTCTGCATCCCTTTGTCCTTTTAAGTCTAAACACATTGTTCAGCCCCCAAGCTCTTTCCTACTTGATTGAGAACCTCATTGTCTCTCTTATATGAGATTTCCTTTGGTGGAGGATTGAATTGGTGGAGGCCCATATGGAAGGGACTTAGTTTCTTAGTTCTGAACCGTGACGACACGAAACTTTGTAATTCATTCACTTATGTTGATTACATTTTAATAGAAATACTCTTTTCTCGTCCAATTAATATCTTGCAAATATTTGAATTTTTATTCCATGGCCATATTTGTTATGAATGTTGATGGATTATGCTATTGAATGTGCTAACGCTATATATTATCACCATATGATTGTGTTTCTTGGTTGTTGAGGACAAGTTGTAGGTATATTGTTTTGAGTCAAGTTCTCAACGATGGAATTCATCAAACGTCTGGACAAGGTAGGATCTTTATCTTTTCTTGTTAGCATATTTTTTATATAGCATACCTGAGATTAGAGTTGATTTCTGCAGTCATTTTCATTTGTTGTGGTTTACCCCTAGCCATAGAGAGATTTTCCTTGTAACAGAATTGGCGACCATATTGGGGATAAAATCTTCTTTTCTGGGGTTGGAGTGTTTTTCTCCTTGGATTGCTCTCATTTATACTAAGTTTATTGTCGTATGATTTCTTGACAGCATCTGTTCATTTTGAGTCTGATTTTCTTAGCCTTCTCCTTAGCCTGACAGTGTTTTAACACATATACATGGGTTTTTACCTGACAGTTTCATGCACACACGTGATTTCCTTCTGCAAGAGGCATATATACCTAGCTTTCTCCTCAACAGTTGTGTACATCATCTTTTTCTGTATGATTTATGAGTTTGATGTTTGTTGGGTAAGTTTTGATGGTTGTTGAGTCCTCTTGGGTCTCTATTATGACTGTTAAGTGTCTATGGAATGATAGGAAACCTTTCTTTCATTGAATTTTCAGGAGGTGCCTTTCTCATCATCCTTTTCATTTGATTGTCCTTGCATATTGGGTTGGGTGTTTGTTTCTTGATATCCTACTTGGTTTGTCTCTGTTTCCATACAATAGAATCTTTATATCAAGTTGTTGTTCATTCCTTGCATTTCCATCCTTTTATATTGAAAATACAAAAATATTAGGCATTTTCCATTGTTGGCATTTGATCTTTTGGGTCTTTATCATTAACCTTAGCACATGTATAGAAAGATTGCATCTTATTTGGAATTGCATAACTAAATTGAAAATTGCATTTGAAAATCTTATCATTTATTGGGAATTGAAGTTAGGACTTTCCATTTTATTCATATTCATTTATTTTACTTGTTGAGTCATAACATCATTCGTTTCACGACCACACCTTTTTTGAGTAAGCAAGGACACTAAAAGAAACACTGTGTTGGCAACCAACAATCCTGTCGATTTTTATCACAATTAAAAATCACCACAAAGAGATTATAAATCTCTATAGCTGCCACCTCCTTACATTTGTGAACGCTTATTTTCCTAAGCTTTGAGTCGATGATTGGGCTAAACTTATCTTATGAGTTTTCATTTAATTTTTCGTTTGTTTTGTTTAAGATTTCATAACTGCAAGCATAAAATTTAAACAAGAACTTCGCTTGGGTAACTATTCTGCAGTTTGTGTTTTTTCTTACCAAAGAAATTACACCTTGAGGAAACCCATGTGTTGCTAATCTTCAAGTTTTATAAACTCATTAATTAATTCACTACCACGATTTTTATGCATTATGGGTGATGGCTCATAATCGGTTCTATGGTTGATTGTTTGATTTTAATTTGTGAAATATATGAATGCACAAAACATTGGATTAGCATTCGATATGGGCTTCACGCTTTCAACAGTCATATCAACTTTCATGTCACATGGTACAGGTCTGATGTACCCATGACTACATCTCACCCTGTTTTCATGTGCATTAATGAAACCATTCATTATTCGAATTGGCGTTTGATACTAGTGGAGGGTTTGATATTCATTATGGGTAATGGCTCATAGTTCTGCGCGCCCTCTGGTTTTTTGTTTTTCCAAACTCATTTTATCAAGCTATGGTAGTCTCCAAACTTCATAGTTTTCAAGCCATTTTAGTTTTCACAGACCTCTCCTTGCTTCTTGTTTATTGGAAGCCTAAGTCTCCCTCCTGTGATATCTATTGTGTCTATTGCACAGTGGCCATGGCCCCTGTGGTGTGAATCGAACCGAATGGTTGTCAAGCCCTTCTTGCCCATGATGATGCCATAGATGATTTTAAGGCTCATGGTTGGGATATCTTCCTCAGGAAATTTGATGGTTACTGTTAGAATATAGAAGATGGTGTGCTTGTTTTACCATTGACGATACCCTCGTCACCCAACCATAGGCCGAAGCCACCCTCCGAGAACCTTAACCTTGACTGAGAATTACTTCAGAAGCAAACCCTAGGCTATATAGCCAAACAAAGGGTAGCGCACCTTTCCCCAAGGATAACACATCACAAAGAGTTGATCAGATAGTCCAAACCCTAGCCAAGAGATAGTCAAGCCAATATTGAAAACTAGCTACTGTTGCAGCTGCAGCTGCAACCCTCCTCCACATGTGTGCACCAAACTGGGAACTGCAGTGTGCAGAACTAGCTCTCTGCAACTGCTGAGATGTATCAAATGAGAACTGGCACCCTGTATTTATACTGGTTCTGCCAGATTTGCTGGGGCCGACTTCTCCTTCTGGATATGTGTCTGTTTAGTATATTATTATTATTTATGGCCGACTTCTTCTCTTGGAGGCTAATAATCTAATATAAATTATCTTCTTGAGCCGACAAGACTTCTAGGGTTATTAGCCAACTCATTAGGGTTTCTCTTGCTTTCTGGAGTCTTCCATTCTTGTCAGATTCACACGTGGAGGTAAATACCTCCCGTAGCTACCATAATATTAACACTCCCTCCTAGCTAGAGAGGTATTACAGGTAATGGTCTTGAGCACAAAAACATACCATTTACCTGGTAGCATCAATATAGTCGTCTAGACTATCTCATGACTAGATCATGAGCATCACCATCACCATCGACTGCATCATCTCTCGAAACCATACTTCATATGAGTAATTAGACATGATGTTGGATAAGTCACTCACACCATAGAGTGATATAAGATCCATTCTTATAATCTAGAGGAGTAAATGCTCTGAACCAATTTTCGTCTGGAAAATCTCTATTCATCATTCATTTGTATGGTGATTATTTTTAATAATTTGTTGATAGTCTTTAAGGTAGTTAGAATAGAAATAGAACACACCTGTGTCTATCCATAGTAGTACATAACTACAATTCATTGGTTCACTACCACACCAAGTAACACAAAAGTACTTGATCAACAACATATAGTCACGAACAGTGGAACATATCCACCACAGTAGTCTTCATCTACTCTTATACAGTATTCATAACAAACATTTGATAGCATCCTACACAAAAACAATGTTATGATATAAATTGAATCATCTAGGCCAATCTTTCACTCACATCTGTGAGCTCTGAAAGAATATCTACCTCACAAATAGTGGAACATATCCACCACAGTAATATGCATCTACTGACATGTGATCTTCATAACAAACATTTGATATAAACCTGCATAGAAACAATGTTATGATATAAATTGAATCATCTGGGCCAATATTTCACTCACGTCTGTGAGATATGAAAGAATATCCACCCTTAGTTTAGAACATCAGCAATGGGCTATCTGCCCTATTCTTCTCAAACAAGGAAGAAGGATTGTTTCTGATTTCTGAGCCTGGACCATTCCTCACCCTGGGCCATTCTTCCTACACTAATCAAAGTGCACCCTGGACAGAATGTATAAACCCTAAGGAATGTCTGAGTTTGGTCCATTCCTCCTACACTAATCAAAGTGTGCCCTCGAGAGAATGTATAAACCCTAAGGAATGTTTGTCCTAGACCATTCCCCACCCTGGGCCATTCCTCCTACACTAATCAAAGTGCACCCTGGAGAGAATGAGAAAACCCTAAGGAATGCATGTCCCTGATTGTTGAGCCTGGACCATTCCCCACCCTAGGCCATTCTTCCTACACTAATCAAAGTGCACCCTGGAGAGAATGCATAACCCTAAGGAATGACTGTCTAGACCATTTCCTCCATTAACCATGAGAGGAAAATACTGTCCTGCATCTACCTCCAAAACAAACCATTCCTCATGTTAACCACAATGAGAAATCACTTTCCGACGAGGTGGGCCAGTCTTCTTGAGTAACCCTCAAGAAGAGAGACTGCCCTAGACCACTCCCCATGTTAACCACAATGGGTAATCATTGTCTATGATACATCAACAATCAGACTACTTCCCATGTTAACCACAATGGAAAGTCATTGTTCGTCAGAAATCTCAATCCACTTTCCGAACAGGAAAGCATATGTCCAAGATGGACTATTTTTCAATGAATGTCTTCAATAATATTTTCAGTGCTCCCTCCCAACCTGGCAGTCATTTCTTCCCTTTTCAATAAGGAATTTATTTTCATGAGCTCCAGCTTGAGTACGCAAACTCTTTCATCTTGGATAGAAGCTTTATCAAAATGTCTGCTTATTTTCTCATCTGTGGAGATATGTATTGGAGAAATCATTTTCTCCTTTCTGGTACTTCATCATGGATAATGTAATGTTTGATTTCAAATATACTTTAGTCTCGAACACTATGAAGGCTTCATGTAGATCTGAACAATAGAGTATATCATAGTTGGAAAGCTGGAACATATCTATCTGGCACTTCTTCTGTCATCATGAGATCTGATCTACTGAGTGGTCATCTTGATGTTATAGGAAATCTTCACCATGCTTCTGTTGTGCCTTGGAGGTTCTCCACCAAGTTATCTTCTTTTATCTGCATATAAGAGTCTCTTTCTAGTATGTCTCAAAGTCTTGAGATTGCTCTTCATACGTTCTTTATTCAATTTCTTAGGAGAACATTCTTTACATTCATCTAATGTAGAATTCCGACTAATGGATGTTGCGGATGATATAATGACTTATGTAGAGATAAGTCTGGTTCGCTGGAAAAAGTAATCATCATAGTCTTCTCCCTCCATCTGGGAGAACCTCTAGTTCTAGATATCACAATGATTTCATTCATAAGTCTTCCATACACTATTCTTCATCATGAATTTTAGTTCTTCTGCTTGATTGCTTTCATATCAGGCTGGTAATCTTGTGATTCTTGATGTAATGATTGGTTATTTTGGTTTCTCTTTCTTTCTTGGAATCCTCACGTTCTTCTTCATGCTTTTCTCTAGCTCTTGGGTCCATGGAGTTTCTTATAGATTTCATGCCCTAGAGATTCCACTTCTTCCTTTCATCATAGGATCACGGATCTGGATGGACAACCATGAATACTTTAAGGCTTCGTACTGTCTTTCATGGCTGCTACCATGGATATATATATATTTCATCATCCTCAATGGATCATGGGATTAGCTCCCTCCTAATTCTTGCTTCATGTATGAGTGCATATAATCGGTTCCCTCTATCTAACAAAGTCCACGCTTCCATCTATATCCTTATTGTCTTCTGCAATATATAATTTTCTCTCTTGTCAAACAGAGTCCATGCTTCCGTCTTGTTGTCTTCTACAAAACGTCATAAGTACTTTTCCAATTTCCTCTCGATTGTTGACTTCTTTCTGTCTTTGCTTCTTTTAAGTCTCTTCATGATTGATTCGGCCTATCTTGCAATAGATTCCACATGATTTGTATTTCATCCTTTCATGTGTATTTATCTAATGATATCCATTCTTATCTTTTTGTTCTTCCATAGGTATAGTTCTTCTTGAAACATATTATAGATATGCAAGATATGTACAGAGACGATGCAGACAAGATATGTACAAGGAATAAGAAGAGTGTTGTTACCTTTTTAGAAGAAGAAGTCTCTTCCATCCTGCTTAGTCCTCTTTGTAGGTTCCTTTTCTTAGGCAATCGATGCTTCATGTTTCTCTTTCCTTTTCTTTAGCTCGGGACACTGATTCTTGTAGTGACCGTACTTTTGACAGTTGAAGCATTGTACTTCTGAAATGTCTTTCTCTTGATTTGGCTTCCTCCTTGAGCCAAACTTCCTTTTGTTCCTGAAGTTCTTGAATCATGCTGTGAAATCTTGATCGTCGTACTTCTTTTGGGGTTTATCTTTTGCATTGATCCTTGATTCTTCTTGAGCACAGCAAGTCCAAAGTTCTTCAAATGTTGGGTATTCCTTTCTTGTGTTCATGCTTGCAGAAAATGCATCCCATGTCTTGGGAAGACCATTGAGTACTATGTTCACCAATTCCTTCTCTAAAGTGATCTCTTTAATAGCTTGTAGTTGATCTCTTAACTGGGAGATTCTTACAGAGTATGATGTTATGATGTCATCATCATTCATCTTCATGTTACGGAGCTTATTCTTCAGACTCATAACTTGTCCAATGTTTCTGACTGAGAAGATATTTGTTAGGGCATCGTAAATCTTCTTTGATGAGTCAAGATGGGAGATGTAGGGTATCAAGTGGTATTTTATAGAATCCACTATGATACTCATGGCATTGATGTCAACATATTTGAACTTCTCCATAGCTGCAACGTTCTGCAGTTCCTTCTCTTTTCCTTCTTCAAACTCTGGCTTCACAATATCCAACACTTTATTCTTGGCAAGGATGAGGTAAATCCTTGTCTTCCATGCTCTGAAGTTAGAGGCTCCATCTAACTTGTTATCAGACTTCATAGAGTTCGTCATGGTTGCTTGACTTGGTCAAACCTTAGATTTGAGCATAAATTCAAACTTCATGTCTTGGCTTTCTGAGAGTACCAAGAGATGTGTTGGGCTAGGGTGCACTGATCTATCCAGAGATTAGATCAATCCCTTCACTTAAGGTGCCTCGACAAGAGGTTTAGGGTTTCTGCAACTGCACTTTCTAGTAACCCTAGCTGCAGTGTCTTGGAAGTTTCTTCTGCTAGTAACCCTAGCAACAGTTCCTCAGTGAGCTCAATATCCTAGCGGTTATGTTTCCTTCTAGTGTTTAGACTGAATGAAGGAGGTGTGGGCCCATAACCTATTAGAATATAGAAGATGGTGTGCTCATTTTACCATTGACGATACCCTCGCCACCCAACCATAGGTCGAAGCCACCCTCTGAGAACCTTAACCTTGACTGAGAATTACTCAGGAAGAAAAACCTAGGCTAGATAGCCAAACAAAGGGTAGCACACCTTTCCCTAAATATAGCGCATCACAAAGAGCTGATCAGATAGTCCAAACTCTAGCCAAGAGATAGTCAAGCCAATACTGAAAACTAGTGGTTGTTGCAGCTGCACCTGCAGCCCTCCTCCACATGTGCGCACCAAACTGGGAATTGCAGTGTGCAGAATTGGCTCTCTACAACTGCTAAGATGTGTCAAATGAGAACTGGCGCCTGGTATTTATACTGGTTTTTCCAGATTTACTGGGGCCGACTTCTCCTTCTGGATATCTGTCTGTTCAGTATATTATTATTATTTATGGCTGACTTCTTCTCTTGGAGGCTAATAATCTAATATAAATTATCTTCTTGATCCAAAAAGACTTATAGGGTTATTAGCCAACTCATTAGGGTTTTCCCTTGCTTTCCGGAGTCTTCCATTCTTGTCAAGTTCACACGTGGAGGTAAATACCTCCCGTAGCTACCATAATATTAACAGTTACAACCTTGCGATCACACAAGACTTTGTGCAGACATTTGATGGGTTTAGGGCCAAGGTCAAGGATGTGCAATTGGAGGTTACAAAGGACTCTTTCACCTGAGCAACAAGACTCCCATAGGAAGGTGAAAAGTGGTTTAAAAATGCCAAAATGGAGGATGTTCCATAGAGCTTGTTCACGGTCTCTCGCAAATCCACCTGCTGGCCTAAAGGTATTCCTATTTCCCTTCTAAAACCTCAATGGCACAAACTTATTTTAATTTTGAAACAGTTCATAACATGTGAAGGCCGGTATGGTTTGGTCTTTTTATACCACATCTGATTGTTGATGTTATTCATAGGGTTTGAATTGAACATGTCATTCTACTTGTTAATGAGCCTTTACAAAATATCAAAATGATTTAAGAGATAGAGCATGAATTCTCTGTCGATCCTCTTTCATCACGGGCTCATAAAAATCCTATTGCTATCGCACCTATCACAAATTAGGGACACTTGAGAAATTTTCTTGAGTCGAAATGGTTTCACCCAACCTGACAGTATAGGGAATTCACCTTTAAATGTGAACCCCTCTTCTGATATTCTTGTAACTGAGAGTCAAGGGTTCGATTCACCTAATGGATGTGAAATTAATGAATTTGTGTATGTTGCTTTGCAAACCCCCATGGTTAAAAAATAACGATGCATGTTTTCTCCCAAAAAATCATTGGAACAGGTAGTGAGCGAATTAAAAGGAAAATTTTCCCCTGTTCTTTCTAATGAACCTAATCAGGGTCACAGTGAAAAACCTATCATAAAGAAAATTCGTAAGGGTAAGAAACAACAAAGATCAGATTTGAATTTTATGAATAAAACGTCTGGTCGATTAATATCAAGGAGTTTAACGAATAAAAAAAAGGAACATTTGAGCTCGATCTCTACGATCGAGGTCAATGATCACTGTCCAAATGAAGAAATCAACGATTTCCTTGCTCAAGAAGATCTGGACAACCAATGTCTCGAGAACAAAACTGTTGGTCAAGCCGAGCAGTATGACTTTGTCTCTAGATTACCCTCATTTTTGAAAGGCCAAAGGGGCTTTGCTGGCATTATCCATGACTTAAAGCAAGCCACAAGGAAACACAAAATACTTGTTGTTGAATACATTCCCCCTCATCCTGCTATAGCACCAATGCATTATGACAGTTGTTTGGATTGGGTAGAGCGCTATTGCAGGGACATACCTTTGTTACAAGCACAAGTAAAACATCTGGTTGCTCGGAATTCTCTACTAGAATGGGAGAACCAAGAGTTGAAAGCACACACAGTAAGGGAAAATAAAATACCCAAAAGATCCGGTAATATAATCATCAAAAATGAAACCAACTTCAATGCCATCATTAATTCGGAACTGTCTGATCCTTCACTTGCTAATTTATAATGGTAAAAATGATTTTGTTTGATTTTATTTCATTCTGTTATGAAAAATTTAAATAGGAAGATTTAATTTCGATTTTCTTTGTTAATAATAAGACTAGCTACAAAATCTTTGATTCTATAGCCAGTCTATTTCTAAATATTAGTTAGCATTATTTTCTGAATATCAATTTCGTTTTTCTATATACAGGAAAATGATAATCATGTTTTTGATTACATGGAGAAACCATCTTGGATCATACACTCTATTATTCAATAGTTTCTTTCTTTTATGTTGAAAAACTTTGTTGTTATTTTGACAAACCAACTCATACATGAATGGTTTCCAGTTGTACTATTTTTGTAATACTATCTATTTTGGGGGGATTTCACTCTATCTTGCATGATAGGAGTATGTGAATCCTAAGCTAGTTTAAATAATGATCACTGTTAGTAGTGAAGACATCTTTGGCTGGGACACATTATGGACATATGATTTTGAAAACTAATATGGAGAAGTTTCTCATCATTTGGCTTTAGACCTGTCTGACACTTACCCCATTATGTTTTTGCCTCCCTATTATGAAATGTTATTATGTTTGATGCAACTTTAGTCTGGTTATCATATGGTATTTCATATTATTAAATATTTTGATGATGTCTGTAATTTGTTGTTCCCCTTTACATCTATGATCAATTTGCCATTTAATTATTGTCGATTTATTCTAGATATTAAATGATGGATTACATTAATGCTTTGAATTGAGTTTCCTCTATTTATAAGTATTGATTATCATAAGGTCATCATATCTGTATATTTATCATTATGTTGTTATATTCTTGCTCCATTGCATATTTGAGTTTTTTCTTGGAGTATTAGCACTACTATGTTACAGGTTTCCCTTATATGCAGGACAATCAGGAGTTTTGAATTGCACAAAAAGATAAATTCAGCTTAGTCGATTAGTTATAGGTTAGTTTACTTGTTATTTAGTTAAATTATATATTAATGAAATAAGAACACCTTGAATTAGCTTTGACTGTTTATCTATTCTTATTTCAATTATATTGGATTATAACTCATTAGTGTTAGACTTTTAAATATTCAATAGAAAACAAAAAAATGTATGTGCTTTCTTTATCTCTCTTATAAACACTTTCAAAAAACATTTGTTTCGCAAGATGTCAAGCAAATATTGTACATTGTACATAATTTGTTTATAATCATATGCACATATTCGTGTTTCCATTTGAAGATTTGTAATTATTAAACTTATATTATTAGTATCATATATTTATAGATTAGTTTCTTTTCTTTTGTTATTTTTAGGACTTTAGTTGGCCAACGGAGCCATTAAACCCATCGGGTCATTTCATTCCAAATGGATTGGGTTATTTAGACAACCTCGGTCCAAATTTGACCTTCCAGTTGACGGTGTGTCATCTACGCTCGTCAACAAATGGTGCTAGAAGGATGGCCTGATTCAATTGATGGCGCGTGGAGGTCATAAGACTCCCCCACACACTCACACTCTTGTCGTAACACGTAGTCGCTCTGACACAAGCGTTACACTTGAAACAACAACTACCTCAAACGATAACCCTGATATTCCCATTGAAGCAGTGACACCAGTTCCTCAAGGGATTGACACCCAATAAATTGTTGGTCAGTCACTCATAAGAACTCATAGTGCCTTAACCCATATCAGAAAACTTGGTAGGCCACTTAATCAACCCCTAGATTTCATGGATATCCAAGAACAATTTCAAGGCACTAGTCTTCCCGAAAACCCTTTAGGTGGAAATAATACCAATTCCGCTGAAATGCTTAAACCTGGAGCTAGAGGATCTGGTATCCCACCATCTCCACCTGGTTCTTCTCCATCCTCTTCAGGAGGAGAGTCTTCAGACAAAGGCAGTTATTCATGAAAATCACCTCAGCCTTTGACACCACCAACTCCCATGGAAAACCAAAACAATCTTTCCATACCCTGGCTTGATCAAGATGTCGTGGTTGTACTTGGACCCCAACACCCAATACCTAAGCATCTGAAGAAATGGCTGCCCAAATTTGATCCAGATTCGAAGCAATCCACTGAGGATCACATCAAGAAATTTATGTTGGCCATTAGACTCTGGAGTGTTGAATAGGAGGATGTAGTATGCATATTATTTCCTTATACTTTTGAGGGAAATGCCTCCACATGGTATTTCTCTCAACAGCCCCAGACCATCATCTCTTGAGACAAGTTCGAAACTTGTTTTCTAGAAAAATTTGGAGATGATAAATCTCCGGAAGTCTTGGTTATGGAACTCTCTATCTTAAAAATGAATCCTAAATAAAAAGTAAAGGACTTTAACCAAAGGTTTTTGATGTTATAGAACAAAATCCCTGCAGATTCGATGCTTGCAGAAAGTTTAATTGTTGCATACTATGTTAAGGCCTTACACAATAACATAGCCATATGGGTTAAAAGATCCAAAAAGAACACGTTGTTAGAAGCTTTTGAGGAGACAGGTCAAATTGAGAAAGATATATGGAGCTTAAAAGGTAATCTTAGTAGTGAAGCTGAAACAACTTCGTCTTCTAAGAAGAAAATATAAATTCTTACTAGGCCTCCCCAAACAAAAAATCAACAAGAAACTTTAGACTTAGAGAGCTTACAGAAATCTTTCCAAAAATTGTCCAATTAGGTC
>ML834111.1:46312-60317 GCA_009831015.1 Picea engelmannii | reverse complement strand
CATAGTTATATGCTTTGAGCGACTGACATCACCATGAATAACTGGTGACTTCACACAATCAAGACCCATCAGGTTTCACTCAACAGTTGACTATAAATGCAAAACCGTGCAGATATTTTTCATTATCAACATTTGCGGGCTTATATTTCCCAAGTCATGAACGCATAGGCTGGCCATGGTCGTTGTAACAATTGCAGTAGCTTCCTTTTGATATTTGAACAACAATAATATTTATTATGGCCTTTTCTCGTGGCTCTGCATCATGGCTTGATTCCTTCAACCTGTCAAACGCTTCAAAACCCAGCTATACTTACTATATGACAGATGCACACTTATTTTCTGCCTTCAAATCAGGCATTTGATAGTTATACGGATTTACGATTTGGCATGTGGTTTTAGCTTGAGTTGAATGTGTTTGCTATGACTTTATGTGTCGACCTGAGGATCGAATTGTAGCTTAACTCGTGGGCTCAGCTTAATGTGTCGACTTGGCATACAAATCAAAACTATGAGTTAACCTGTGGCTTTTATAACACAAATACTCATATAACTCATCAATGAGGAATAAAATGATATGGTGCTCAACGTCCAGCTTTGATGTATTGTGAGGCATGTGACCTTGTTTTGTGTGTCAACTTTTGGTTTAGTACTAGACTCATAGAATTGACATATAATGGAAATCGATTAAGAATAAACACTAGCTTAGAATTTGAACACTTCAAGCACCCACCACTTCTTACTTTGGATGATAATAAGAATAGATGTAAATATAAAGAAGCATAAAACTAGGGTTTAGGAAATGTAACAATTTCTTGTGTTTTTGTAATGCAGGTTAAAGAAAGATTAACAAGACTCTCGAGTAAACATGATCGATGGGAGCTTGGTCAAGAATTTGAAGATATGGATTATGGAAAATGACCAAAGAAAATGATAAACTAAGCCCAAAAAGAATGAAATGCCTCAAAATTTACAAAATCATTTGAAGAGATAACCTCTGGCTCGAACTAGGATGGAGACCTCCCTGCGAGGTTTCCAAGAACCTAGTAGTTCCAGTCGCCTTTACCATTGGGCTATGGAGTCGTTTGGCCTTTAGAAATGATCCTTTGCAAACCTGTAGCCTGCATGTAACCTGCTCTGCTTATTCAACAACAAATAAATGAAAGAGTCTACTTGCTCATATGAAGAGCTTATTCTCCTATCTACTCCTACTCTAACCATTGTACTGATGCTTAATCAAGTAAACTCATGCTTCCAATGAAGCCATGTCAGAAAATGATTTACTGAACTTGTTCTTGATCTTAACCCAAAAAATAATGGAATGCATAGCCAACATAAAAGTGGTTTGAACAGATGATAAAGCCAACTTTCATCTGACATAAATAATTTAACAGATATGCTTCTCATAGATTCCAAATAGTTTTCAATTGGGTCATTAAAACCACAAAATAATACCTCTCTATGTTGTTGTTCCAACTGAAAGAAACGTTGTTGCTCTTTTCCTTCACAGATCTCAATGTTGAATACAGACTGCTTGATCTCTGTCTGAGAAGAATGCATGATGAACTGTTGATCTGGACTTTTCAGCTCATCATCTTCCTCTTTGTATCTGCTGCAATCTTCCCGTGTCTGCAAATCAGAAAACTGAGGGCTGCCTTTAGTATCTGCTGCAGATTCAAATCTGGAATTTTGATCTTCAATGCAATTTTGATCAACAGATTTATAACTAGCATGAACCACAACATGCATTCATTTCTGATCATCTCTCTGCTAAAAAGAAGAACTAGATGAAATTCTAATAGACAACAAGCCTTCACAAGTCTCAAAATATTCTTCCTTATCATTGTATTGGTCAAATATAAGAGCATCAAGATAAGATCCTAATGATAGAGATGAAGCTTCTTGTATAGAAGTATCAGCAATAAAATCTTGAAACAGATTTCAAAAAATACCACCTTGTTCCTCATGGTTACTGCAACTTCTCTTGATCTGCAAATCTGGAAACTGTGGGCTACCCTTAGTATCTATTGCAGATCCAAAACTTTCACCTGTTGATCTGTCAATTTTCTCATCATCTTTAAAGTTTTCAAAAGAAATAGTATGATCTTCATGACAACCATATTTAATAGATGCATTTAATACAATGTCAAAAGCATCACCATGATTGTCATAATGTGGATCAACAATCCCTTGATCATGATAAGAGATATCTTCTACTACAACAAAGTCTTCATGAATATTTGGATCTTTGTTCAATAAATTGAAATCATGACAACATCCGGGATATAAAAGGTTAGCTGAAGATATGCCTTTGCAAAACAAATGAAAGGCAACATGAAAATCTGCCAAAGAGATGATACTGGAAATAGGAAGACACTGGTACCAATCACGAGCAATTCCCTCTAATGAAAAACCAAAGGGCTTGATCTGAACATCCTCATGCACAATTTGCAACCGATGAATGAAATCATGAAAATCCATCAAATGTTCAGCTGGCACTTCCCACTCTTCTCCTCGAAATCTGGGAATACTATTTTCCCATTCATCTCTACTAGGCACTGGATTAGGGAAACCAACAATCTTTGAAAAATCACAAAAAACATATCTCTTAGCTAAAATCTTGTTCATTTCATACCAATGGAGTCTCCAATAGATTTCAGAACAATGGAGTCGCCACTAAATCCGTCCTTCATGGATTCGCCAAATAGATGATTACAACCAAAAATATGTCCAGACTTTGTCTATCATCAAAGTTGGATCTATGTCGTCTCCCAAGGAAGCTGAGATTCAATCTATGTTCCCCAGCAACGACGCCAATTTGTTATCTCTTAAGGATTCCTTCTCAGGTTGTAGCTAGAAGAAGCCTGGTAACTTAAAGTGTGATTGATTTTGTGTTTATGTTTGGGTCAAATGGGATAACTGACCTACTGGATTGTTATCAAGACAATCAAATATACATAACCAGATGAAACAATGCTTTCAAGAATTAATAATCAGATAAATAGCTTTCCGGTGGATGAAGAAAGACTACACTTATTAACCAAAACACACATGTGATGGGTCAAATAAGATAGTAAAGATTACTTATTAAATCACAATTTATGAATTGACCAAGTGAGATAACAGTCACTAGAAATTAAGATAAACATAGATCAATAACAATCATGCAATGTATAGAAAAGACAGAAGAATGGAAATCTGACATCAATAATGAAAGGAACTTGTGATTTGTATTATATATATGAAGGGTCTAATACAGTAACAATAGGGTCTATCTCTCCATATTCCAACCCCCCTTAGCCCCTCAAGACTTATTGGCTTTATATCCTTTACAATATACAAATGAGATCCTATTAAAATGGATCTAAAATACTAATAATAGAACAAGGTCAAAACAATTTTCAAATCATAGGATTAGATCCTAACTTAAAGGAATCAAATCCTAATCATAATTTGTGATCTTCAACATTCCTCAACAGCTGCAGCAATCCTTGACACACTCAACAACCTTCAAGGTGATGACAAGGCACATAAAATCTTCCTTTGACAGCTGGATAGTATCTCGACTAAAAATAAAAAGGCTCTTCAACCTTTATATCCTTTGCATCAACTTCAAAAACTTAAAAGAGAGAGTGATCTCTATCCCTTTTAATTTTATCATTCATTTAGAATCTTCCTCAAATGATTTGGTAGAGAAAACCTTTGATCTGAGCGAAAATACCATCATTATGTCTGTCTCTATGCTTTCGATGGCTTGTAAGCCAAAATTCTAACCTGTAAGCCACCCAAATCTCTGCTCTCGGTGGCTAAGGACAGTTGTGCAAACTGAAATAGCCACAAAAAAGGAAGGCTTTAACAGACTTCTTCAAATCTTCATCTAACTTTCTTTTCAGGTTCAAAACAACTGATATATGAATCTTATCTCTATGAGGAGGCTCATAACCATAGATAGTTTTTCATGTTGAACACACACTCTGTACCTGTTAGGTTGGCCCTCAAAGTATGGGGTTGCAGGTCTTCATCATGAATTATACATGGCTTCTTGAATGCCACTTTACTTGAGCTTTAACCATATATTAAAGGATTTCCCTGATCTTATTCCTTAGCCATGAATGGTGTTATGGTAGTTGTTCTTCATGTTCTTGCTACATAGCTTTCATGCTAATTGTACACACAACCTGTTGGCATCAGCTCATACAACACTTGGATTTGAGCTTTCATGAATACTATTTCTTCTTTCTTTAGTATCACCTATAGCAGAGTATTCATAAGTAACAATGAGAACCACACAGGTAATCAAATATGAACTTGTAGTGACAGAATATTGGATTATGCCAAATAGGAAAAGCAACATAGAAAACTTGAGCCTGTAGGGTGTAGACAAAAAGCTTTGGATCCCCTGGAACAATAAAAGTTCCTTCAACAACTGGTTGTACTTAACATTTGTAATGCAGAAGGCATATTTTAAATAAAAGAAGAATTCACAAGGTACTGTAAAAGCTTACAATAGCTTCATGTTGTTCCTAAGGTTTATCTTTTCAATCAGCTCCAACAGATTTGTTTGTGCCCTGTAACTTGCCCTGAACTAGTGATGATACATTGGTGAAGAGATCATATAGAACATGACCAAGTGGTTTCTCCTTCTCTATTTCTTTCCATATCATTTGTATACACCTGATACCTTGGCTGCAATACTCTAGCAATCCCATTTTTGTTGCCCGTCTGTGATTTTCTGTAAGCTCTTTGACACCTGCAAAAAAGTGTGTATTCAAGCAATTGAATATTGGCCTTTGCCACATCTAAATTATTATGCTTTACAAACCTTAGGGTATCTTCTTCCACTGGTATATTATTTCGTTGTCACTGGGATCAAGATATTCTTTTCATGAGTCAAGCAATCATGTCCTGGGCCATTTAAATCAAAACATAGTTATATGCTTTGAGTGACTAACATCACCATGAATAACTGGTGACTTCACACAATCAAGACCCATCAGGTTTCACTCAACAATTGACTATAAATTCAAAACCCTGGAGCTATTTTTCATTATCAACATTTGTGGGCTTATATTTCCCAAGTCATGAACGCATAGGCCGGCCATGGTCGTTGTAACAATTGTAGTAGATTCCCTTTTATATTTGAACAACAATAATAATTTTTGTGGCATTTTCTCATGGCTCTGCATCATGACCTGATGCCTTCAACCTGTCAAATGCTTCAAAACCCAGCTATACTTACCATATGACAGATGCACACTTATTTTCTGCCTTCAAATCAGGCATTTGACAGTTATATGGATTTACAATTTGGCATGTGGTGTTGGAGTTACTTCACACACACCTAGGATTTATTTTTCCTAATGTTATTCCTTGTTTATTAGTCATAATTAGTCATTATCCAGTCTCCTATATTTTAAGGGAGAATATTCCACCTGTAGAATATTCTCTTTCAGTTGACACTTCAGTTTGACTAGTTGAGTTGAGTTTAGATGTTGCATTGGTTTTGTCACCATGCAACATTGGAATCATCACCAACTCACTACTCTTTGTTCAGTTAGTTAACTGAAGACTAGTTGACTAGTTAACTCAACTAGGTGGCAGTTCACTCCTGTAACTGCCTGAGAGACTAGACTAGGTGGCAGTTTACTCTTGTAACTGTTGATGTGTGTCCAGATCAATCTAGACCACCACTATGGCTCATTAGTTACTTATGTAGCCTATATCTATTGTAAATTATTCACTCTTTGAGTGTGAAATATGGTTAATGAGAATTCTTCCATTCTTTCTCTCTTGTTTCTTCTTTCTCAATTTCTCTCTGAAAATGTGTGTGGTATTTTCTATCTAGATCTATTCTATGCAGGTTCAACACATTTACATAGCATCGGAGCCGACGGACTGCTAAGCAAAAGTTACACCAAAATATTTTGCAGGTACAAAAGATTGAAGACAACAAAAAGATGGATCATTCCCCGAAAATACTTCTCGCGCCTCATAACTATTTGGAGTGGAAGCCAGAGATTCTACTTGTTCTCAGAAGTAGAGGCTTATACCAAATAATGATGGCAATGGAAGTAGAGCCTGATTCTGTCGATGAGAAAAATGTCTTTCTGAATAGACAAGATATGGCCATAGGAAGTATTGGCATGTCTGTTTCTCCTGAAATTTTCCATCAAGTATATAAAGAATCACAAGGATCAACTCCAAATGAATTATGGACCAAATTGGAGGTTCTATTTGGGAATAAAGAATATTGTGAAGATTTCGTGCAGGAGGTTGAACAGATAGAGCCAGAAGAGAAGTCATCAGAAGATCAAGCTTCTTATTATGAAGAGTCTTCTACAAATTTGTATTCCATTAATTGAAGATGATGTCTACTCCATTTCAGATTTGTTTTCTGAAATTCATGTGGAATATATATGGCATGCATATCAAGAGTCACATGCAAACACTTTTGCATGCACTATGCATGCATCTCAGGAGTCAAAAAGGGAGCCACGCACATCAGACGTCATTCTCATCTTTTCTGAGAAAAATTTGCAGAAACAAATTGGATATTTGAATTCCTCTCGGGAAAATATCTAATTTCAAAAAAAATTCGTCTGAAACGGAGTCCATAAAGTGAAATTATGATCATTTTAAAATCAACAAAATTTCAGCATTTTTCTGGAAATGGCCGCACAGTTTTCAAATTTTCATCCAAAATTTATTTGGATATTGTTCATTACAAGAAGATAAAGTGGATATGTGTGAAAATATCAATGATGCATATACTTCATCAGATCCGTGCAGACATCTACATCTTCAACAAAATATTCAAAGAGCACAAACTTGCACAGATGCGAGGTCTTCTTAGAGTGAAGGACATGGTTCTTTAGCAACTACCTTTTGTTTCTTATCATTTTTTATTTTATGCATTGTAATTTGAGGGGGGGTTTTGTTCCCATGAGGTTTTCCCTCTTTCCTCGTTTAGTTCAGTGTATCTTTTGTATTTGGGTACCTAACATGGCCTCGCAGTCGGGACCCATTCTTTATTTTCACCATAGTGATGTTCAAGGGGGGTGTTGGATTTACTTCACACACACCTAGGATTTATTTTTCCTAATGTTATTCCTTGTTTATTAGTCATAATTAGTCATTATCTAGTTTCCTATATTTTAAGGGAGAATATTCCACCTGTAGAATATTTTCTTTCAATTGACACTTCAGTTTGACTAGTTGAGTTGAGTTTAGATGTTGCATTGGTTTTGTCACCATGCAACATTGGGATCATCACCAACTCACTACTCTTTGTTCAATTAGTTAACTGAAGACTAGTTGACTAGTTAACTCAGCTAGGTGGCAGTTCACTCCCATAACTGCCTGAGAGACTAGAATAGGTGGTAGTTTACTCTTGTAACTGTTGATGTGTGTCCTAATCAATATAGACCACCACTATGGCTCACTATTTACTTATGTAGCCTATATGTATTGTAAATTATTCACTCTTTGAGTGTGGAATACGGTTAATGAGAATTTTTCCATTCTTTCTCTCTTGTTTCTTCTTTCTCAATTTCTCTCTGCAAATGTGTGTGGTATTTTTTATCTAGATCTATTATGTGCAGGTTCAACAAATTTACAGTTTTAACTTGATTTGAATGTGTTTTCTATGACTTGATGTGTCGACCTGAGGATCGAATTGTAGCTTAACTTGTGGGCTTAGCTTAATGTGTCAACTTGGCATACAAATCAAAACTATGAGTTAACCCGTGGATTTTATAACACAAATACTCATATAACTCATCAATGAGGAATAAAATGATATGGTGCTCAACATCTAGCTTTGATTTATTGCGTGGCATGTGACCTTGGCTTGTTTGTCAACTTTTGGTTTAGTACTAGACTCATAGAATTGACATATAATGGAAATGGATTAATAATATAACACTAGCTTAGAATTTGAACACTTCAAGCACCCACCACTTCTTACTTTGGATGATAATAAGAATAGATGTAAATCTAAAGAAGCATAAAACTAGGGTTTAGGAAATGTAAGAATTTCTTGTGTTTTTGTAATGCAGGTTAAAGACAGAGTAACAAGACTCTTGAGTAAACATGATCGATGGGAGCTTGGTCAAGAATTTGAAGATATGGATTATGGAAAATGACCAAAGAAAATGATAAACTAGGCCCAAAAAGAATGAAATGCCTCAAAATTTACAAAATCATTTGAGATAACAAGTACCACATAGGTTACTTGCGGGGGTTATTCTGCAGGTACCTTGGGTCAGATAAGGGTCGAACAACACACAACATTTATGGAGGATTATCTCTTTGGGGGGATCTGACTGACTAGTTGTTAAGCCCACAAGGTCCCTTATAAATGATTTGTATACCTCTGATCGTTTGCAGGGAGTATCATGCCTCTCTTGGGCGAGGCATACCTACTTTAGGGAGGGAGGGCCCTTTCATCCACTTCATCATGTTTGCGTGCATATTGGCCTTTTATTTTTTTTTATTTTTGGTGTGCTCTTTGATTACTAGTTGGCCTTAGGATTTGTTTTTTATATCTCGAGTCTTGATTCATCATGGAGACAGACCAAATTCCCCGTAGGCCTCACCGCTTGTTACAATTACCATCTCATTTTGAGTCTTTTCCTTCTAAAAGGTGTAAAGTTATCAAATGTGGTACACACACCTACACTTACCAGACTTGTGATCATACAAGGATGAGTACTAAATTGAGTCAAAAAGATACTGGGAGTCCTAAAACTCCCATACCTACTATAGTTAATGGTACTCCTTCGACACCTTCAACCATAATGGTTGTAGTGCCAAAGGTGCCTATCAATACCCATGTCTATCCTATAGTGAATACTCAACCTATAGCCATGGACCCTTTTGGGTCCCTTTGTCACTCGTCGAGCTATAATATTCAGTCCATCCCTATGGCCTCTAGCCCTTTTTATTATGGTATGCCGAATTTCACATCGCAATTTTCATCCTCCATCCCAACGTCTAGTCCAAAAACTAGTATTGGACTTGGGGGTATAGCTCCTCCACATACTCCATTTTCATTTGGTGGTGCTCAAGTCCCACAAATGACTCCTAGAGTTGGAGGCCTTCCTCCTATTAACCCCAGGTCTAATACTGTTCCTAATGCTTCTGGATGGTGTAACCAACCTAGCATACAAGTTATTTCTTATGGTTCGTACTTTACACCCACCTCCTCTATACCGATTCTGACCAACACGTTTGGCATGATGAATCCACCTTTATCCTCCAGATTCACACCCGGAGGAGGTCAGTTTCATACATTGGGAAATCCCCAACCTGGGTCCACTTCGATTGGGGGCAGTTTTTATAACCCTCATCATAACATTCCTACTAGAATGGTTCCCAACCAACCCCTCATGAATCAGTTCGAAGGAGGGTATTACAATCCCGGACAGGGCCATGGTGCTTACCAGAACCCTGGATGGGCTGTGATTCCCCAACAACAATCTTTCCATGGAGCTTGGGGCCAGATGTTGCAACCTCGTCTCCATTTTATGGCCACGCTCAATCTGCCAGACTTTTCTAAGTTTATGAATGACCTCATGTGTCATGATCCGACATGGCCCCACGTCCCCACCAAGCTTCCTTCGGATATTCCAGAATTCGAAGGAAAAATTGGTGAGGATATTGGTGATCACGTCACTAATTTTCACCTTTGGTGCTCTTCAAATTCCCTTAACAACTATTCTATTCAGTTAAGATTGTTTCAATGCACCCTCACAGGGTCTCCACGAAATGGTATATCGAGCTACCAAGGGGGACATACAAAACTTTTAATTAGATGGTTTTAGTCTTTCTCAACCACTTCCAATTCCCGATTCGTTACGATGTTGGCTTAGAAATTTTGTCGACCTTACATCAAGAAAAATCCACCCATATATAGGATCGCATCCAGGAGTGGCATAGACATAAGAGGTTGATCAAGACCTGCATACCCCCAGAATTCCTTCTAGAGTGGTTCCTTAAATCTATACAACCTTATATTTCGAAGGATGTTTCTACATCCGGGGTTACATCTGAAGAAGAAGCAATTTTTAAATCCCAACATTTAGATATTATATATGCTCAGTCTGGGATGTTATACGAGATTCTTCCAGATGCACCGAGGTCAAACTATGCCCTGGAAAAAATCTCGGGCCTCATGCTGATGGCATTCTAGGCTCTGCCAATGTGAAATCTATAGACTCGTTCACAAGCCATTTGAAAGAGTTGTCTCTAAACCAGTCTGTAGGAGGGACAACTTTGTCTGTGTCCTCCACTCCCACTCAGTCAGCAGATGTACATTATGTGAAATCATCAACCAACCCGAATGGTAACCAACAATCAGGAGGGAATAAAAAGAAAGGACGCAGTAATAATCATAGAGGTGGGAAGAATAATAATAAACCCAAGGACAACAATAGTAATGAGAAGTCAAATAATAATGATGGTGAGGGAAAGAAAGAAATGTGGAAGGTGAAGTTTCCCTGTAATCTTTGTACAAACGATCACCTTACCCACTTATGCCCCAAATTTGTGGAAGTTGAGAGGCTTTTATCTCTACCGCCCATTGTGCTAACTAATCATTTTCCACATAATCAACACATGGCCTCGAGCTCCTCAAATGTCAGAAATGCAGCGAGTGGGAGTCAAAACCCATCGACGCAAGACAATGACCGTTTATGCATCAATATGGTTAAATCTGAGGTTAATGTAGCCACTCGGTCTCGCGATTACAATTCTCCACAGACTGTACCTGGTCTAGAGTCTCCCCTTCCTCCAGAAACATCCTTACAAATAAAAAAACCAAAGGCCCCACCTTGTATTCTAAAAGGAGTACTCAAGTGATCTACCCACAATCCTAATGCTAGAGCCGCCTAGAATTACTCTATTGTTGAGGATCTGGGTCAAACCCCTTGTGCGATGTCAGCTTTGGAGGTACTCCATAGGTTTCCTTCACAAAGGAATGCCTTACTATCTGTGTTAGGAGCTCTAGATCCTTGTGGTTCTAAAGTTATCAAGTTTGATGTCAAATATGTGAAGCCTCGCTTGCATTACCATGTGGCATTCCAAATGCATGTGGGTTACTCAAAGTATACCATCAAATGTATTGTTGTTGATGAAGGCGCTGCAACATGTGTGATGTCCCTGGTCTATTGGAAAGCCCTCGGTTCTCCTACCCTTTCTTAGTTTCCGAACATGTTGACTATTTTTTACGGTCGTTCCTTCCGCCCTCACAATATTCTTCCTTTCTTTCTGGTCCAGTTAGGTGGGAAGACGGTAGAGGTGGATGTTGAGGTGGTTGATGCACCCCTCGACTATAACTTGTTACTAGGAAAGAATTGGACTTATGATATGACTGCAATCATATCGTCTGTCTTTCGCACCGTTTTCTTTCCTCATGATGGGAAGATCATGATGATCGATCGATTTTCCTTTGCGTACGCTATCCCCAATGCATATGTTGGACCATCGATCCCCGTGATCGATAATTATCATTCAAAAAATTAGAATATTGGTGTCATAATGTATTCATCCCTTATGGGTACCTTTGTCTTCATGGCATTGGTTCATCATATATATGCCATGTCCAGTAGGTTAGATTCATTAGAGAGGTATGTTCCTTTCCGCACTTCATATTTTAACAATCCTTGGACCCTACCTTTCTCGACTACACCTTTTGAAGGTAAGTCACATGATGGAATGGCCATGCCATTATCGACAACAGAGATAGCGTATTGGGTTGTTCTTGACTCTTCCTCCGATTCAGATCTTGTTACCTCGCAGAAGGATGAGGAGGAGCTTGTTCCTGAGCCTGTGTGGGCCACTTCATAGTCTTGTTTACCTGATTTTCTCGATGATACTTTACCTTTGGATGAAGCTATCATAGAGGCCATGAATGGTTATGACAGGCCATGGGATGATATGCATCATAGCTCTTATTTTCTCCCAGATCTTTCCATAATAGAACAAGATGATCTCAGATCTACTTTGAGTGAGATAGTCAGTCACATCGTAGTTCCACTTGATACACACGACATTTATTCCAAAGGAAACATGGTGAGTATCTCTCTTACCGTCACGATCTATATCTCTCGTATTCCTGGCAAGATTGAAAATGTATACATCGGTGCAGATTGTTTTCCAAAAGAAATTTTGATCTACACCGAGCTCTTCAAAGAATTTTGCAATGTGTTTTCTTGGTCATATGAAGAGATGTCAGAAATCGACCCTCGTATTGTTGAACATGAGATTAAAATCTACCTATATGTTAATATTGTTCGACAACGACTTAGATTTGTCAATCCTAGGAAGGCCCTTGCTATTAAGGTAGAGGTAGAAAAACTGCTTAATGTTGGCTTTATTTACCCGATTGCCTTGACTGAATGGGTATCCAATCTCGTTCCTGTGAATAAAAAGAAAGGAACCATCCATGTATGTATGGATTTTCGTGACCTGAATAAAGACTATCCCAAAGACAACTTCATGACACCCTTCATCAATCATTTTCTCAACGAATGTGTGGGAAGTGAAGTTTTTTCTTTCATGGACAGATTTTCAGGGTATAACCAAATTCAGATTAAACCTGAGGACCAACATAAGACGACATTTATTTTCCCTTGGGGTACTTTCGCATACCGGAAGATTCCTTTCAGCCTTAATAACGTCGGATCAACCTTCCAACGAGCTATGACCTTCCCATTTCACGTTCTCAATCACATAGTCGGAGCCTATCTCGATGATCTCGTTGCTCACTCCCATAAGAGAGTGGATCACCCTAAACATATTCGACTAGTTTTTGAAAGATGTCGCCATTATTGCATCTGTTTCAACCCTCATAAATGCATATTTTTCATTAGGTCAGGTTGAATTCTAGGATTTTTAGTCTCTAAGAATGGGATCATGGTAGATCCGTTAAAGGTTGAGGCAATATTTCAATTGCCTCCCTTGTTGTAATGTTCCCAAGCCAATTTTTTCGCTTGGAACACTAACTGACCACTGATTTACTTGTTTGTATGTGTGTGTTTGCAGTTTGGCCTCTTAAGTTTAGGCCTTAGGGTTTATATTCAGTTATTAAGCACAGATATGAAGATATACTCAATGGAAATGCAATATCTAACTAATACACAATATATGGAACCAAATAGCATGGATCTGACCTTTATTGTTATGCAAAGCAAGAACCTGATACAAAGAGGATGCAGATATGGAATAACATCATATGGCTCTGTTGACCGCCCATTTAGCACCGGTGGTCAACTCATGTGCCGTGAAGAGATGCATCATCAGATGCCCATACTATTGAAGATTCTTGGTTCTACAGGGTTGTGTTTGGCCCAGCACTTATTTTTGTACTTGGGATTTCCGCACCCCTGCGTGGGTTAATAATGTAATAGGTTTGCATGAGTCATGTCTAGGTCAGTTACCTTGGCATCGGTCCACTGGGAGAGTTCCTTTCACCGAGGGTTTTTTATCCTCAGGTTATCATTGGGCCTTCCAGCCTTAATGATTTCCCTTGAGTTTTTCCCTCTCACTTTACGTCCTCCAAAGTGGTGAACGGCGTTGCAGTGGGCTTATGTTTTGGTTAAATATATAAGGAATTCATTGTAAATGACCATGTAAGACATCATAGAAAGTTTTGTGGAATTTCGTCGAGTCTAGGTTAGTTTTTTTTAATTAATTAATTTTTAATTAAATTTTCCTAAGTTTGGAGGTTTAATTATTTAATTAATTAATTATTTTTGAGAAAATATTGTAAAAACTGGATCCTTGGATTTTTGATAGGGGTATTTGTGCTCAAAAGAAATGGAATAGCACCTCCTACATCCTTGGACCAAGTTTCATCTCGTTCAGACAACTTTATCCATGGGTTAGTCCACCTAGAGTGTCAGTCAGTCTATAACAGCAATTTTAATTGCTAAAGTCTAAACATGGCAAAATGTAAAAATTGTAATAATGAGTTAGATGATGTGAAATGTTGAAATGATGGTTAGAG
>ML834111.1:19716-36241 GCA_009831015.1 Picea engelmannii | reverse complement strand
TTGAGGATAGAGAAGGTCATCTGGAAAATGGTCTTTACAAAACACATGGAAGGCAGCATGAAAATCAGCCAAAGAGCTGACACTTGCACTTGGAAGAGACTGACACCAGTCAAGAGCAATCCCTTCTAATGAAAATTTGAAAAGCTTAATTTGAACATCCTCGTGTACAATTTCAATCCGGTCAATAAAGTCATGGAAATCCAGCAAATGTTCAGCTGACACTTCCCACTACTCTCCACGAAATCTGGGAGTACTACATTCCCATTCATCTCTAGTAGGTAATGGATGAGGGTAATCAGAAATACTTGAAAAATCACATAATGCATACCTCTTTTCTAAGATCCTGTTCATGTCATACCAGTGGAGTCACCAACAATTTTCTGAACAATGGAGTCGCCACTGAATTCATCCTTCATGGAGATTCCAGATAGATAATTACAAGCAAAATAATGTCTAGGCTTTGTCTATCATCAAAGCTAGATCTATGTCGTCTCCCAAGGAAGCTGAGCTTCAATCTCCTCTCCCCGTCAACGACGCCAAAATGTTATCACTCCAAGAAACCCTTTGTGGTTGTAGACCAGAGGTGCTTGGTAACTTAAGAATATGGTAGATTTGTATGCTTGGAACAATAATATAACTCAATAGCTAATGAAAGTAACCACTCATCATGTATCTGAATAAAATAGTGCTTTTAGAGAACAATAATTAGACAATAGAGTTGAAAAAAAGGGATGAAGAATACTAGTCCAGATAACCAAATACAACCATATGCAAGGTCATACAAGACAACAATAAATTCTTAAATCCAAGTTTATGAGCTTAATAAGAAGATGACAGTTCTTAAAAGCTAAACTAAACTAGAATAAAGTGTAGAATCATGAAATATATGAAAGAATCTGATATTGAAAACAAAAGAGGACTGTGATTCTATTATCAGAATAAGAAGTCAAGTTCAATGGCTAGAAAATGTCTCTTAGATTGAACCCCTGGTGCTCCAAATGTCTTTGGCTTTATAGCCTTACAAGATGAAATCTAGATCCTTGAAAGATGGATCAGATTTACTAAAAATAGTCAAATCAAAATAGATACAACAAGTGTAGGATGAGATCCTATAAAAATGGATCTAGAATACTAAAAATGGAAAATCAAAACAAAATAGGAAAAGGTCCTATCTAATGATCTCTAAGAGTAGTAGATTGTTGATGAAGTGCAATTTTAGCCTCCCAAGGCTGTTTGATTTGGTCCTCCAAAGATAAAATTTTAATTGGATGATGTGTCTTCAAAGCCCTGATATTCTGCCTTTGAAAAAGATGCCAAATGTAGTTAAAAAACCTTTTTTTGACCTTATCCCTCAAAACTAGCCTTTGAATCAGACTTCATAATTCAACAACTGTCCATTTGAAGTGGTTTCAAACCATTCAAACTCAAAAAATCCCGATCTGGGAAAAAATTCAGTTATCCTGGCCGTGACAGGATTTCACCAGCTAATTTACCCGAAAATCCACTCCTTAGCTGGTGAAAAGCAGAGCTTTCACCAGCTAACTAGCAAAATTCAAGACGAGTTAGCTGATGAAAGCGCAGATTTTTTTAAAATCAAATTTCTCAGTCATGGAGAGTCTATTTTACATGCTTGAATAGTCGATCGACATCTAGAAATCCTAATCTTTTCAATGGTTCTTTCAAATCTGCATTTGGATATCGGGAAGCTATTCAAATGTTCCCTACAAGATTAGGCATCATTCTTTAAAAAATGCCAGTGCATTTTTTATCGCTAACACCTTCTACCAATTTGTTGACTATTTCAGTCTACCCATCAGTCTGAGGATGATAACTAGTGATAGGGGTCAAGGTCATACCAACCATCCTGAATAAATCCTTCCAAAAGGTGCTCATAAATAGGCTATCCCTATCACTAACAATGGTTTTGGGTAGACCATGTAGTTTGAAGATCTCCCTGAAGAATAATTCATCCACCTGTGTTGCACTAAAGTCTGTAGCAATGGAGAAGAAGTGTGCAAATTTAGTTAACTTGTCTAGCACTACGAAAATATAATCCTTACTCTGTGCCCTCGGCAGTCCTGTGATGAAGTCCATGGAGATTCTCTCCCATTTGTGCTCTGGGATGGGTAGAGGTTGTAGCAGTCATGCTGGACGTGTGTGCTCATCCTTGTTTTCCCAGCAAGTAGTACACTCATTGATGTGACTCATCAAATCTTCTTTGAGGCCCTTCCATGAGAACCTTTCCCTTACATGCCTGTATGTTTTTCCAATCCCTTGGTGCCCTACCACCGGTGAATCATTACATGCATGTAGTATCTTGGCCTTGAAGGTTGACTCAGGAACCAAGAAAATTTGGCCCTTGTAGTAGATGATGTCATATATGACTTTGAAGTTGTCATCCTGTATTTGCCCATCAATCAATTGACAAGAGAACTAATTTTTGGAATATTCCACCAAGAGGTAGGCTTTCCAGTCAACTGATATATATGTCATGGCATAAACTGATGGTCTCCTGGATAATGAATCTGCAACTATGTTGTTCTTCCCTTTGACAAATTCAATGTCAAATTCATAGGCTTGTATCTTTCTGACCCACTTCTGTTGCCTCTCGTTTAAGTCCTTCTACTCCAAGAAGTACTTAAGGCTTTTGTGATCTGATTTCACCACAAACCTTACACCTACCAAGTATTGTCTGAATTTGGCCAAGGCATGCATGATAGCCAACATATATTTATTGTAGATGGTGTAAAGAAGCTCAAGGCCCCTCAATTTTTGGCTCTCATAGGAAAGGGGATGCCTATTCTGCATCAGTACGGATCCAATGCCCTCTCCAGAGGCATCACATTCCAGTGTGAAAGGTTGGTCGAAATATGCCAAGGCTAACACTGGACATGTGCTCGTTACCTTTTTCATCCTGTCAAATGTAGATTGTGCTTCTTCACTCCACCCGAAACCTCCTTTCTTAGTCAAATCATTCAAAGGTGCACAAAGTTGGGAGAACCCTTTGACGAATCTCCTGTAATAACTACAAATACCAAGAAATCCCCTCAACTCTGTGAGAGTTTTATGTGTGGGATAGTCAACTATCGCTTGGATATTTTCTTGATGTACCTGTACCCCTTTAACTCCAATGATGTGTCCCAAGTAGAGGACCTCTGTCATCCCAAATTCACATTTGACTCCTTGGCATACAAGGATTGGCCCTCCGTGATAGTTAAGATCTATTCCACATGTTGAAGATGTTCCTCCCAATTCTTTCTATAGATTAGCAAGCCATCAAAAAACACAAGAAGATGCTTCCTCAACTGCTTGTTGAAGACGTGGTTCATACAAGACTGGAATGTGGCAGGTGCATTGGTCAATCCAAATGGCATCACTAAGAATTCATAGTGGTCATAGTGACACCTGAAGGCAGTTTTGGGAATGTCCTCCTCCCTCATTTTGATCTGATGATAACCAAAGCGCAAGTCAATCTTTGTGGAGTAAACAACCCCATGGAGCTCGTCCAATAGCTCATAAATCCTCGGAATGGGATACCTATTTTTGTAGTTTTCTTTTTTAATGCCATGAAATCAATGCACATTCCCATAGTTCCATCCTTCTTCTTGACCAGTACCACTGAAGAGGCAAAAGGACTGGAACTTTCTCTAATGTGACCCATGTCTAAGAGTTCTTTGATGGTCTTCTCTATCTCATCCTTGTACTTCTTTGGGTGTCTATAGGGAGTGGTGATGATTGGATTTGCCCCTTCTTCCAACTCAATGATATGCTCAAATCCCCTGTCTGGTGGCACTCCTGGTGGAATGGGTCCAAACACCTTATTGTGTTTGTCAATGATCCTTTGGATCTCTGGTGCATAGTGAACCTTCCCCTTTTTTTCCACACGTGTCGAAATATTTCACTCAACAGCATATATAATCTCCTCTCTCCTGAAAATGGCCTCCATACGCTTTGTTGTGACTACCCTGGTTGTGTTGCCTGACATGCCTTTGAGGACTACCTTTCTTCCACTCTCCTCTCTGAAAGAAATCTCCATGGTCTTGTAGTTGGTGGTGATAGGACCCAACGTACTGAGCCACTGTACTCCAAGGATTATATTTGTATCAGGGAGGTCCATCACATAAACGTCCTGTGTTAAATCATGCCAACCTAGTGTAAGCTTCATCCCTGGAATGTACCTATTAGAAGGCATGGTGCTTACTCCTGCTACCTCCACCTTGAATCCTTCAAACTAAATTGTGGGTATATGCCTCCTCTGTAGCAATGTTTAGTCAATGAAGTTGTCAGAAGCACCCCCATCAATGAGCACTGTCACCTTTTTCCCCTGCAATACTCCTCTCATCTTGAAGGTGTTGTACTTGGGTACCCCACTGATGGATGCCAATGTATCCCTCTCCTATGTTGCAATGTCATGACCTATAGCCTCCTCTTCTACAATTTTGGTGGTATCTACCTCTATGTTCTAGATGTGGTTGAAATCCTCATCCTCTTCATTATCAGATGTCACCTCAATGTAATGAACCTGGCCACGACCCATACACTTGTGGGATGGGTTCCACGACTCTTTGCATGTGTAGCATAGTTGTTTTCTTCTTAGTTCTCTTCTAATGTTCTCATCCATCCTACATCTTCCCCTGTCAAACCCCCTTGGGTCTCTTCCTCCTGGATTCATTTGAGGTCTTTGGTCTCTCCCGCCAGTGTTTAGAGGTGTTCTAGGCACAAATTTCGATTTTGCAGCTGGGCCTAGATCTCTTGTCCTCCACATAGCATCCTTCAATTTGGTAGGCTTAAAAACCTTAACCCAACCCTTCAAGGGTTCCATCAAACCCTATGTGAATCATGAGTCTAGACTATGACACATCATGTACAATGACTGCTAGCCTCTGGAATTCCTAAATATACACCTCTAGTGTTCCTGTCTGTCTGAGTTGTGTGAGTTTCCTTAAATGTAGCTCTGGATCCCCCTGGTCAAACCTGTCAATGAGCCTCTGAGTGAACTCTGTGTATGCCACTATATGGTTGTGGCCAAGTGTGGCCAACCCATAGTACCACTAGTCATGAGATTTTCCATCCAAGTACATGGTGGAAAACTTGATGCCATCCATTTCCCTCATAGGGTTAAGCTGCAAGTAAGTGTCTAGTTTTTGTACCCATGCTTGTGCAGTCATCTTGGTCGAACCATAAAAGTAGGGGATCTCCATCTTCCCTTCCCTGCACTCCAGCTCATAGTTGTTCCTGTGGTACGACCTAGGTTTGATTTTGAATTTCAATCCATAAAATTGATCTAAGGTGATTTGCCTCTGAATTGGTAGTCTTAGTGAGTTGTACTCTCTAGTACACTGCTCAAACTGATCCTCAAACTCATTTGGGTGGTTGGATTGTGTTGGTTCATCTGTAAATGGGGGAAAGTATGGTCTAGGAGTGGTCCTGCTCCCTATTTTTCCATGTGGTGCTCCCCCTCCATGGCTTCCCTCCGAATGATGATAGAGAACATGTTCCTGTTGATATTTGTTCCCTCCATGAAATCCACTAGTTTCCTTGTTGGCATGGGATTCTAGGCCTTTCCCCTTATGAGTCATCTACATCAAGAGTTGTGATATCCTTGTTTGGTTTTCATTTACCTTCCTCAAGGTCTCTAATATTTCGGCCTGTCTCCTATGGGTTGCCTCTCGGTTTTTTTGCAGGTGATTTACAAGGTCACTATGTGATACATGTATGGAATGTTGCAAGTCCTTAGCAATCCCTGCTAGTGTTTGTGGCTCACTTTCCTCACTTGATCCTTCCATTTCGACCTTCACTTCACCTGTCTGTTTCCTCCTTCTTCCCATATAAATGCCACTGAACTTCTGCATGCACTAATCCTCACAGGATGGAGGATCAGAGCTCTTATATCACTATAATGTTCCCGAGCCAATTTTTTCGCTTGTAACACTAACTGACCATTGATTTACTTGTTTGTATGTGTTTGTTTGCAGGTTGGCCTCTTAAGTTTCGACCTTAGTGTTTATATCCAGTTATTAAGCACATATATGAAGATATACTCAATGGAAATGCAATATCTAACCATTACACAAGATATGGAACCAAATAGCATGGATATGACCTTTAATATTATGCAAAGCAAGAACTTGATACAAAGAGGATGCATATCTGGAATAACATCAAATGGATCCAATAGATAATAGATGAGCTGCTACAAAATGTTCATGATAAGAGATGCAAGCCTCCAAACGCTAGATATACAATGAAGAATAATGCAAGAAGGACCGAGGTCAAGTCAAAACCCCCTTGACTGATGGTACGTCCTGCTGCAGAGCTAAGAAGACCATTGTTTCAGCCCAACTGAAGGATATCTCCAAATAGCACCAAACTCCACCGAAAGATAGATCGAGACTAATAGAAGCCCTCCCTGAAGTATCAAGTCAAGATGCCAAGGTCTACCCCTCCAAATTGCTAAAACCCTAATCAAGGTTGTGCCCTCCTAAATACTGTCAAGCTCAATATTTCGTCCCTGATGGAGAAATCCTCCAAATACACTGAAACTCTCTATAAAGATAGATTGGGCCACCACAAGCTACTAGGAGAAGTATCAGGGTTAGATTTGAGGTGCAACCCCTCCAAACTGAGCATATCTGAATCACAGTTTTTCCCTCCTCTCAAAAACGTCCCAAAGCTCCAGATAATAATATAGCAAGAGTAACCCTCTCAAAACACTCCAGATATGATGGACAAGGCCCTACAATAAATACCCAGGTGCTAGAATATTGATAAACTGTTAAGCCCTAATATTGGCTCATTACCCCTTAATTGGGGCATATTATATTAGTAATGTTATTTTATTTATGTCGGCTTTAGGCCATTAGTTGTAATTATACCTCCTAGTCTCCTATATATACCAAGGAGACATTTTCATTTTGAATCATCTTGTACTTGAACATTTAAGTTGGGTAAAAGGAGGTTGCCCCCTCGAAGAGGCTTATTATCTGAAATTATCTCTTTTTCAAGGCGTTGAGTACTTTTCCTAAGGTTCTTCTATGCTATATTGATGTTTGGTTCTTAACATAAACCCTGCCAATAACCTGGATTGAACTCCTATCCAAGGAATGATGCTGATCCAGGTGGATGTTGGTGGCCACCCACCTTTTCCAACTGGCTCAAAACAGTTTTCTGGCAATTTTGGTAATTTACTATTTTTAGCAGTTTTTCGGGTCTTGAACTTCCGGAGCTGTTTTCAGGCCCTAAATGAAGTTTTTTTGGAAAACGAGGAGAAACATGGAAGTCCCTTCGATGTTGCTCACACCAAAGTTGTAGTCCTCAGATAGATATTTCTAACAGTGTATTGAGCGCGCCAAACGGAGATCGTATTCAAAATTTACGCCCTCGGAAAGTTGACGTATCAACTACCTCCATCGGGACCCGCAAACCTTTTGGATTTTCATCTTCTGGGGTTAGGGTTTTGTATTTTCCTTATGCTAAAAATTCCCTTAGAGCCTCATTGTAATAATCATCTTCTTGTGAATGCGAGTAGTCGTCACATCTCTTCTCAAAGATAATCTGCCACCATTCTAGCGAGTCTTTCACTCTATATTTTTATAGTCTCTGTACATTTATTTCATTAATATAAATCATGTATTACTGTATCTCTGTGTTCATGGTTTCATCTCTGATACATTTTTGTTATATTATTGGATATCTGAGATATCTCTATATATTTCTTTTTTATATCTTCGCTCTGATTTCATGCCAAAAATTATCTGGATCAGATGCGCCCCTTGTTGGAAAACCATCAAGGGTACAACCTGCTGCTCTCCTAAATGGATGATGGTACCTGTGAATACTATAGAATGGTGTGGGTGGAGTATTTCATCCCCGAGACCAAGATTGGAATAAGGTGAGTGGAATCTTTCACCACTGAGTTGTTCTCTAGGGCTTGTATTCTCAAAACCCTAAAAAATGTGTGCTCAAGAGCCCAATATCCAAATGAAAAATAATCCAAGATTCCCTGAGAGGTGTGCCCTAGGATTTCCTTTATACTTCTTTCTATTATTTTGTTGAGTTAAGTTAACCCTGAGGTTCAAATCCTAACTCAACCTCAAGCGCTCTAATCCTCCAGTGAGTTACTTTTTACCTTTTCAAGTCAACTTCAAAATATAACAATGAGTTAGATGAATTTTTCCCCATGTTGCATGAGACTATGGTCTAGTGGGGATGACTAGACCACTAAGTCTCTCCAAACCTCTTCATCAATAGGTGGGGGACATTACACCCGCACACTATTCATCAACTTCAAGGTTTGCATGGGAAATATAACTTTTTATGATGGTTTATGGTGAACTATGCCAATATTACTAAGGGTTTCATGTGTCTCTTAAAGAAGGACACTCCTTTTATCTGGGATGAGCAAGCCTAGGAATCCTTCGATGCTTTGAAGAAATCCTTGGTATCGATGCCTCTACTGAAGTCTCCAAACTACAGTAGATATTACTTTCTTTATGTCACTGTGTTCGAAGAGACAATTGGTATGGTGTTGGTTCAGGAGGATGACGAGCTCCGTGAGCACATCATTTACTATCTTAGTCAAAACTTAGTCGGCCCTGAACTCAAGTATTATCATGTTGAAAATATAGCTTTGGTTGTCGTTCATGCAATCCAACGATTATGACACTATATATTTCTTTGAAAAACTATTGTGGCTGTCGATGTCAATCCATTTCAATACGTCATAACGAGGCATATTATAGGGGGAAAATACAATAAATGGATTGTCATTCTACAAGAAATTGATCTCGATTTCGCTTCTGAGAAGTCCAAAAAATCACTAGTTTTTGCAGAGTTAATATCTAACTTCCCGTGGTTAGATGAGGATGTTATTCATGTTGATTCATTTGCATATGAACACATTTTCCTTATCTCATCGTCAGACCCCTAGTGTGGAGATATTGTTGTCAATCTTCAAACTTTGAAGTTCCCTTAGCATCTCTCGTGAGATGACCAATGTCATGTACAATACCAAGCTAAGAACTACCTTATTTTCTGTGACACTCTGTATCGCCGAGGAGTAGACAATATCTTGCGTCGTTGTTTGAATTATGAAGAAGTTGAGTCTATTCTAAACGACTGCCACAGTGGGGCTTGTGGTGGTCACCTATTCGGGCTTGCGACAACCCAGAAAATTTTGCGAGCCGGTTATTTTTGGCTGTCTATTTTTAAGTATTGCATCAAAGAGGTTAAGAAGTATCACCTCTGCCAGCTATTCACTAGAAAAATGTGCTTACATCCAGTCCCTCTCCATCCAGTCATTCAAGTCGGTCCCTTCACCAAGTGGGGGGGTGGATTTTGTCGATTGCAACCCAACTTCAGATGGGGGGCATCAACACATTATTGTGGTCGTAAACTATGTTACTAAGTGGAACAAGGCCATGCCTATAGTCAAATATGATGGTAATACTGCTTCCTTCTTCGTATTCAATCAAATTATATCCAGGTTCAGAATCTCGAGTGATATTGTCATTGATCATGGAAGTCACTTTCAAAATGAAATGATGAAAGAATTAGCATAAAAAATGGGGTTTAGACATGGTCATTCTTCCCCTTACTACCCCCAGGAAAATGGACAAGTAGAGGCTATGAACAAGTCTCTCAAGACCATTTTGTAGAAAAATTTCAGCCAGAGCAAATCTGACTAGCATATCATGCTTTATCCAGCACTTTGGGCATACCGAACCTCAGTCTAGACTTCCACCGGTTTTTCTCCTTTCCAATTAGTGCACAGTGTGGAATCGATCTTACCTATTGAATGTGAATTCCCTTCTCCTAGATTGGCAGCTGTGCTCCTACCTGACACTTCCGATATCGAACAATGCCTCGTACACCTAGAGAGTATAGATGAGTAGCATCCAGACGTCTCTACGACTATCGAAGCAAATAAAAGATGTGTCAAGGTAAAATATGATAAGTTTGTCCATCCTCGGTAGTACACTGAGGGTGACTTGGTCCTTCTATATGACCAAGCCAAAGAACCACTAGGGGCAGGCAAGTTCAAAGCCATGTGGAACGGTTCCTATATTGTGTGACATGTCTTAGAAAAAGGAGCCTATGAATTAGAATATTATGAAGGGAACATGCTAGCTGAGCCCAGGAATGGGATCTATTTGAAAATATATTATGCTTGAGCCCCAATCTTGGGTGTAACTCTTTGTATACTAATGTATTTTAGTGTATATATATTTTTCCTTTGTTTTTATCTTCATCTTGCTTATCAATTTTTCTCTTGGTTGGCAAATGTCAATGGAATCTTCGGTCTACTTAGGATTTGCATATGGGGCCATTTGTCATACATGGAACATGGCTTCCACCACTTGGGTTGTTTACTCACCCAAGGTTCTAATCATATCTTCAGGTAGCATATGCCAAGGGCCATCCACAAATAATGTGGTTGATTTATATAGCGTTGTTATAGAACTTTTACGTGATGCCATTTCACATGGTATTCACTCGTTATAAGTTTTATTGGACTCCCAGTTAGTAGTATGTTAGTTGAACGATATTTACCGTGTGCGTGACCCTACTCTAATCTGACAAGTCTTATGGGTACGACTTTTGGAATGACATTTTGATTTGATTACTTATCATCACATACCTAGAAGTTCTAATTATGTATCTTATGCATATGCTAATTTTGTTTTAGATTGGAATTTTCCACATAACTAAAGCAGAGAAAACACTTTCATCAATGTACACATTGTAACATAAGTAAATCCAAAGATCAATGTTTTTTATACGATGTTATAGTACAAAATTGGGGATGACACCCTCAAAAATACATATACGGTCGATCATACAATAATCACGACATCTACGCCTGTGGCACCGGATGAGTGTCATGATAACATACTATGGAATTTGTGAGATGCTGAAAGAGTCATACCCAAGCACGGGGCACACCTACCACCTGTCCCTGCATTGCCTCTGACAGATCCTCCACCTAAACCATGGGAATCCTCTGCGTCAAATGAGACATATTGCCCTGCACGTTTTGAAGCACTCTATCAACATCCCCTCCCGCTGGCTCGTCCCCCTGATGCCTTTGTTGGTGTTGTGGAATCTCGTCTGGCCATCATGGACCCACTTCTATGTCACACACATGATTAATTATTACTTGACATCATCCAAAAATATTTTTGTTTTCTTATACAAAAATACAAAAAAATGAAATATTCAAAAAAAATTGACATACCTATGTCTCCGTAGGCAGAACCTGGTGGTAACGACATGTCTGGATCTCCTCTAAATTCAATCCCTACATAAGGGTAGTCCTACAGATAATTCACCTATCAACTCCACCACAAGAAAAACTCGTCCTTGTAGGGTGTTGGCACCCTACCACCCCCCTGCCACCTCATCACCTCGGTCCATCGTGCCATGGCTAGATCACGAGGTCCATGTAGAACAATATCAACTCTAGGGCCCAAGCCTGGAACCCACTCGAAGAAAAAACTACAAAGGATAGACGCGAACCCAAAGTTCCTCTTTCTACCCAGTTTACAGTCTGTTAGTTGGCTCTTCATATTGGTCAGCAGTGAGGTGCACCAGTCGTAAACCATGGGTTGCAAGAACTCCACTGAATAGAACATAAGTGGCCTCGATTCCTGGTGAAAATAGGTTGACCGTGTGATATGTGTCAACACTAGGACAACAATCTTGAGACTCATATTGTTGATCGCTCTGATTGGGAGTTGGATCCCTACCTTCTCGTTCCTTGCAATGCAATGAGTGTCTATGTAATCCTCTATGTTCATGCCACTCCCAGCCCCCCTGGATTTGAGGTTGACTACCTCACCCCGTCGCGACAATCCCGTCAAGAAGTAGATTTCCTCAACTTCAATCCTTAATGGTTTTCCATCAAGGTTGAAGGTCTCAGTATCTGGATCCCAGTAGTTCACAAGCAGCTGAAGCAGTCTCAATTGATCCCTCATACCTTTGAGAGCCCAAAACTTGTATATCCCACATATTTTTAAGGCCATTTGGGCCCCTGGATCTCTCTCCATTGCATCATCCACCTCTTCATGCTCTCTTTCTTTCCACTCTAGCACCATCCTGCAAGATTAAAACCATTTTTTGAATTAGCAATATTTAAAAAACCTTATCCACGGACATGTACGTGAGGTACAATGTACAAAGTCCCGTATAGGGTTGCTTATACAAAAAAAATTCGCAAACAGTTAGGTATAGGTATGTGTATACGCGACCTGATAATTTGTAGCCTGCGTACACCTTAGTTTCTAAGTTGCACCCTAAATAACTTTAAAAAGGAGGCCTAATTACAAATTTTAATCCACTAGAAAGAAAGAGGGGAACAAGATGAATTACCTGGTCCAGACGTTTGTCGATTACGTTGCTCGTAGCTCCCGCAATCAGAAGTTGAAATTCAGAGGCAATTTGGTCCAAAATGCACTATTTGGGTAAACAATACAAATGGTATAGTAAAATTGTTTTCTTTTACTATTTATAGAAAAAATTTACCCACTTTACATAGTTTGGTACAATATTTTGGCCTAATGGACTAAGAAGACAGTGGATGGATTTGGTTTTGGTGGTTTTATCCATGGATTCTTGTTGTTTTCAGCGCCATGTCGCCCGTTTGTAACTTTGGACAGGTATTTTCGTTACCCAACATATAGGATAGGTATCCAATCCATCATGCACACTTGCATCATCCTATGGTTGCAAATCGTATGCCTTAGGTATGAACCCATTTAATAGAGACATTGAACCTTCTATCTACAACTAGAAGTGTCATTGTCAAATGGTAGAGACTTACCAAACATGGGTACCTTAGATCCCCTGCTTCATTTGGTGCCCATGCAGAGATTTTTGTCCGTAGGATCTGGAGTTCCTTATAGCTAATACATGACTTTATGTTTGAACCTCATTTCTTACTCATAAACATGTTGACCTATACCTAGAGGACTCCCAATGAGTTTGATTTAAGCTCTTTTCCAACTCTCTCAAAAAGCGAAAACATTGTCGAGTGATTTTTTCTCTTTCACACTCGTAAATTGGATTTGAAAGGACGTCTATTTGGTGTAATTTTACCCCTTTTTCAAACCAAGTAGACTAAGATTATGAAAAAGGACATTTTTTTGCGTTAAGTTGTAATTGCATCTCATTATCTTGCTTGTAGTATTGATCCTATTGTCAGTTCTCTCTTTTCCGTTATAATCCTTTCACCTTAGCAGTTTGCATCATCAGCCAAGTAGAGCCTTGTTTATATCCTTTGCAGCTTGACACCCTATACCGAAGAGGAAACATTCCCCCGAGTGTCCATCTGCCGCATGCACCTCCTTGCATTGAGCATGGGTATGTTCCACTGTTGGAACTAGTTGCTTACTTGCGACACTCATTTCCTCCTCTATATCATAACATTCATTTGACTATGAAAAAACAAAAAAGGACAAGCGAGAAAGGAATATTATCTTATATTGGCAGTAGTCGTGCCACCTTTAAATAGAGCACACAATTTTTGAGTCCACATTTCATCAAAATTTTGGGTTTAGTAGGACCTTAGGAAGCTCAACTCGTTACATAGAGTTTACTCCCTTGACTGGTTACTCTTCCAATCCCTATGGAGAGTTTGATTGATGCCTCTTGTATCTCAAAGTTTCATCATTGATTCTATGTTTCCAGAGTCTTCCGTATGGCTCATGCTCTTATTTAAAGGATTTCTATCAATCTGTGTTGACCATTCCTCATAACTCTTGACTTTTCATGTCGACCATACCCTCAGTATGCCTCAAAGTTACATGAAGTTGTACTCCTATTGTGCACCCTAGTCCTACTTTCCTCATTGGTAGGTAACCTTGAAACCAACAGTCGGAATTTCATCATTGGTCGTTGACTGGGTGGTTTCCCTTGTGTTCGATGGAAAGAAATCTATTCACACATTGGAATTCCTGCAGTGTCTTGGATGCCATTAGCCTTATTGACGGTTTCCTTGCCTTTTTCAACAGTTTTCCTTATTGGTTGTTATTCAAAGGGTCTTTTTAGTGTACCGCTTGCGTCTTTCACACGCGAAAGACACACAGGGTCATTGGTTCATGAACACGTTCTTCATATGATTTCCTCCATATCATCAAGATATTTCTTTGTACCGCATGTTGAATAATGAGAGATGTATCAATGCTCTCCTTTCAGTGGGTCTCCTTCCATAGAATTCAGCTCATATATTCTGGAAACGAAACCTAGATTCCTATGAGTACCTAGAGGCTTGCAGTCATTAGTGGCAGGTTCTCTCGCCATCGACAGTTGGGAATACATCAATGTCCTCTGATCAATAGATTCTTCAAGTGTTCGACCCCGACAACTTTATTCACACTTGTAAGAATGTACTCGGTTCCTTGATACCTACTTTCATTATCGGTAGGTTGTCTCGCGTTTGTTAACAATATACCTTAATGACCGGTAATCAAACAAAGTCTCATTGTGTTCGACCTCAAATATTTTATTTGCACGATGTAGACTTGCACCCTTGGAAGAATGTGTAGAATAATTGAAGACATCAGTTCATAGTCGCATATTTCCTAAGTTGTTTCTATCTTTCATTGGACCAGTACCTATGTGACTTCAGTGACCATGGGAGATCAGATTGTACTCATTGTATACAGACATCTTCAGATTGATTTTGAGACTAGTTTTATCAGGCCTTGTCCGTTACTATCACAACCTTTGGCATGCAACCACCTTTCTATTGCCTACTCATGGCCATGAACAACTGTTTGATATATTTTCACATGGATCTGCAGTGTAATTCAAATTGGCAGCCATGTGTGCAAAGTCAGTACAGATTGTAATATTCTCATGAGAAACCAGTTCTTCCAATTGGGTCTCCATTACTCCACTTCTGGGTATTATAATGTATTTCGGCCATCATAGATACTCCTCTGACCTCACACATTAGGGGGAATCTGTTATAGCAAGATTTGCCTCACCTTATGCAAATTTTCTCAGAAGGCCTTTTTCCATTTCCCTATGCAGACTTGAAGTCCCGTTTTGCAAATCCCAGAGCTAAAAACAATATTTTTCCACATATACACTCCCTAACTATTATACAACATGCGTATAGGTAGGTTGCACCACTACAACCCACATACAAAATTAAAAAATAGTGTCAGGTTTCCATGTCACGTCACAAGATCCATGATCCTTGACCTTCCATATACTGGAAATGTTCTAACTCGACCCTTCCATTCCACTTGAAGGCTATAAATGGGCCATATCCAAGCTATGGAAAAGAGGATAAGAATTCAACTTTGAAAGCAAAGTTACTCTGGAGAAATTATTCACTTCATATTGAGTCTGCATCCCTTTGTATTTTTAAGTCTAAACACATTGTTCAGCCCCCAAGTTCTTCCCTACTTGATTTAGAACCTCATTGTCTCTCTTATATGAGCTTGCCTTTGGTGGAGGATTGAAGTGGTGGAGGCCCAGCTGGAAGGGACTTAGTTTCTTGGTTTTGAACCGTGCCGGCATGAAAGTTTGTAATTCATTCACTTATGCTTATTACATTTTAATAGAAATACTCTTTTCTCATCCAATTAATATCTTTCAAATATTTGAATTATTATTCCATGAGCATATTTGTTATGAATGTTGATGGATTATGCTATTGAATGTGATAACTTGATATGTTATCACCATATGCTTACGTTTCTTGGTTGTTGAGGACAAGTTGCAGGTATATTGCTTTGAGTCAAGTGCTCAACAGTGGACTTCATCGAACGTCTGGACGAGTTAGGCTCTTTATCTTGTCTTGTTAGCATATTTGTTTATATAGCATACCTGAGATTAGAGTTGACTTCTACAGTCATTTCCGTCTTTTGTGGTTTACCCCTATCCATAGAGATATTTTCCTCATAACACCAGAACATCAAACACACTTTACTCCATTTTTTTTGCATATGGAATTCCAATGGAGCAATAGAATACACCATGAAATTTAAAAAATCGCTTCTACATGACCTAATACTTGGAACTCAATATTTAAAGTTTCAAATTCTCCTTCTTCTTACCCATAGACTGGTTTTCCAATAAATGTGTACACAAATATAGGAGTTTCCTTATGAAGAGAAAACCGTTAAAAAATGGAAAAAGTGTGTGTACGCACCCCCACACACACCACACACACATTTATGCTTTCTTCTTCATTTATGGATTTTTCATTATAAGGAAATTCTTATTTAAAATATATTAAAGACATTAAAAAAAGAGAAAGCCTTAAACGCACACATATTTTGCTTTCTCCTTCATTTATGGATTTTTACTTATAAGACAATATTTATTTAAAATATATTAAAGACATTAAAAAAAGAGAGAAAACATTAAACATTTAAAATTATACATATAGATGTTGGTCACTATAATTGCTTAATTAATTTCAAACAACCAAGTGAAACATAAATTATCAACCCAGGGAAGTCTTTTGTTTCAAAGATAGCTGCGCACTATATATGCTCAATTCCAAAAGCAC
>ML834110.1:54141-70555 GCA_009831015.1 Picea engelmannii | reverse complement strand
TCTTGTTTAATTCTTGTTCATACCTTTACTATTTTCTTTCTAACCTTTTGCATTGCAGCTGTCATGACTAGAAGAGCCCAACTAGGCATGTAAGTGCTCGCTTTTTGCTCACTCATTGACGAAAAGAGCACGAACAATTAGGATACCAAAATAACCTGTGTTTAGAAAAGATATCAATAACAGAGTATTCAAATCAAATCCAATCATAATCAATCAAATTAAATCTAATCAAAACCAATCCAAAAATTAATTAACAAAAATTATATACAACAAATGCATGACAGAGCAGGTCAACAATGTACACAGAGTTTATGAACGTGCCATATAAATGGGTGAAAGTTATACCAGCAAGCTTGCTAAGGCTATGCCAATTTGGAATTGACGATTGCCGTGGCTGACTCGACATTCTTGAACAAAATTGAACCAGTTGTTCGCTTCTTCTTGTCAGAGGGTTCCACCTTCACGTTACGACCAGTGAGCTTTGCCACTTGGTTTTCCAAATCATGGATTCTGGATTGCAACATCAGCACATCCAAGTAGTATCTCTCCAACCATAACCCACACTGATCGCAAGGTGGAACAGCAGGTTGAGCAGAAGGGGGTTTCGATGATTCACCGAGGGTTCCATCAGGTAGTTCAATGCCAGGGAACTTAGGATCATCCCGCAGACAAGGTGATCAATTCTTGACAAAGTCATATGTAGGTTTGTCACACAAGCCTTTTGAGTAAGGATACTCGTCGGCGAGAAAACGCTCAATCTCTGAATCAGATTCTTCTCTGACCATGATAGGCTCAGAGTTGGCATGGGGTTTAGGTCTATTTCTCGCCATGCGAGAGATTAAGCGAGCATTTTTCTTGCCTTTAGCATTAGTTTTAGCTTTAGGTTTTTTGGTTGCGGGTTTAGCAATTTCAACCTGTTTAGTCACAGCCATAGGCAAATTCGTAGGCAGGTCGGGTAGAGGTTTGGGTAGAAAAATGCTGTAAGGGACAGGGGGAATAGGCTGGGTTTTGGCCACCATAGGTTTATCAACTTGCAGAGGGTTTGATTCTTCAAAGCCATTATGACTGAGAAAATCATCCCAACAATCACGTCATAACCCCAACTCATAAACCATAATCATTTTAATCAACCCCAAATGGAAGAGGCTGGTGTCAGCCTGGCTACGCTTGTACCTTTTAGCCATCTTGAACAAACTTCTATGCAGGTAGTGGGGCATACTAAGTTCAAAACCCATAAAAACCATCAATAGACAAAGGTGAAACAAGAAAATGAACCCGTACCTACCCTCACAAGTAATGAATTGCTTGATTATCATTAGGAGATCATACCAGCGTGGTTTTAACATTTTTGCAGGCAAGCCTTTGTCGCAAGAGTTCACTATTCGAGACTGGAATAACAATGTCCACGGGACATCATCCACCTTGCAACTTTTGGACCACTTTTGTCTCGTAACAGGCAGGCTGGTTGCCGAGCTAAGAAGCTGTTCATTAATTTCAAGTTGCACATCTCCAACTTTGGCTCGGTAGCCATCGAATGATAACGCAAATTGTTGAGCCACACTAGGGTTATGACCATCGAATTTCCTTATGAACGAGAGCCATCCGAATTTTTCCAGGTTGCTATAAGCGCCATCAAACATCAGCAATGCTTGGCACCCGTTGGGCTCGGCCCTTACGACTGGATCCATGGCTTCTCTGCATAGTAGGGTTTGAACCAAACAAAACAATGCATAGGGTCGAAAAATGGTCATGGCTAACAGCTGCAGCGCTCAAAGAGGCAAGGATTAATTGTATGCGTGCGAAGGTGGTGGGATTACCACCGCCATGCAGTGTATTAATGACTGAGTACAACGCTGTTCCATCCATAATCCTAATGTTTAATCCATATGAATCAACCAACCAAATAGTCAGGGCGGTGGTCAATGTATCAACTCGCCATAGTATATATTACATCAATGCGCCATACCATAAGTTAAAACCATTCAATTGAAACCCATAAAACAACATACCAAGCAATGATCCAAATCAAAACCCAAAGTTAAACAACGCACCATTGTATTAATCATTAAATCAAAAACAAACATTTAAACCAATGTTTAATCCAATCGTGCCATCGTATAAGTTCAGACTTATTAAATCAAACTGAAAGTTCACCCGATCGAGATTTATAATTCAAACCTTTTCCATGCAAATCGAAACTCATATATTGATCATGTGCTCATAGCATAATTATAATCAAAGTTTTATGAAACATTATGACCAAAGACTTTGTAAAATTGATAAGTCAAAGGTTTAAAACAATAAGGATCACATCATATAAAACCAACATCAATCATGACCCTTGTAGAATCAAATGTAGCCAATAAATTTGCATGCTCAATGGCTTATTAATCAAACAAATCCAAATATGCAATCAAGGCGAATGGGCATAGTTTGAAAGTCGTTCGTAGTCATACAATAAACTAATGGTAAAGTGTCTTTCAGAAAATCAATAAAAGACTACGACAATCCAAACAACAATGGAGGAGTTTTCACACTTTCAATTGTGAAAGTTGAATCGAAATCAAATTGCAATTGTCGCAAGAAATGAAACAAATGTCTAGTTGCAAAATGCGACGATGACTTGTCGATTTAGAAAACAATTAGGTGTAGGTATCTTTTTAGGGCAATTAAAAATAAATTGAATTGGCTGCCAAGACATTTCTAGAGTGCCTTATCACTAGCAGCATGCGCCTGGTACAAGGATATCTTGTATTTTCTACAAGAATTGAGGCCTCCTGATGGAATGGAAAAGAGCAAGGCGAGAGATTTAAAGCTCAAGGTGGTAAGGTATTGCCTCATTGACCAAACCTTGTACTGGAAGGACCCTTTAGGGGTATTTTTAAGGTGCCTGGACCCACAAGAAGCCTAGCAGGTTACATTTGATTTCCACAGTGGCCTTTGTGGGGGTCATCATTTCTGGAAGACCACAGCCCATAAGATCCTCCGTGCTGGGTATTACTAGCCCACTTTATTCCCTGACGTCTGCAGAGAAATCAGAGCTTGCGCCAAATGCCAGAAGTTCTTAGGAAAGCAACAGCTCAAATCTCTGCCATTAAAGCCTGTAGTTGTTTCAACACCCTTTCAGCAGTGGGGATTGGACTTCATTGGGGAAATTCATCCTCCCTCAAGTGGCCAACACAGATGGATCCTGAATGCGACAGACTATTTCACCAAATGGATGGAAGTTGTCCCCACCAGGAGCACTTCCCACAAAGTAATTATCAGTTTCCTGGAGGATAACATAGCCAGATTTGGCTTCCCTAGAAGAATTGTCACTGATAACGCCGCCCCCTTCAGGTCTAAGCCTCTGGTCAAGTTCTATGAACAGTATGAGATCTCACTGATTCACTCCACTCCCTATTATCCTCAAGGAAATGGACTGGCGGAATCATCTAATAAAAGCCTAATCAAGCTCATTAAGAAATTGCTAGAAGATAATAAAAGGGCCTAGGATTCAAAACTCAAATTTTCCCTATGGGCTGATCGAGTGACAACAAAGAAGTCCATAGGAATCTCACCTTTCCAACTTGTTTACGGAACAGAGGCCATTTTCCCTACTCAGCTCACCTTGTCTGTAGAAAAATTCCTCCAGGACCTCGAAGGAGAGCCTGATAACATGGTCAGAAGGATTCATCAGCTGGTAGAAGTGCAACAGATTAGAGAGCAGGTCATGAACAGGGCCTACCATCATCAGTAGAAGATCAAGTAGGTTTTTGACAAGAAAGGCAGAAAGAAAGAGTTCGAGCAGGGTGATCTGGTGCTCAAATGGGATGCACCCAGACAGGACAGGGGCAAGCACAGTAAGTTTGATGCCCTCTGGTTTGGGCCTTTCAAGATCCTTGAAGTATTTTCAAACAACACGTACATGTTGTAGGATCTGGAAGGAAAAGAAGTTTTTAGTGGCCTAGTAAATGGGCATTTCTTGAAAATATGTTTTTTGTGAGTCGCAGGCGGCTCTTTTGTTTTTGTAAATATTGTTTTTATTTTCAGCTCAAAAAAAGACTCCATAGCCCAACAGCAAGGCACTGAATCTGCAAAAAGTGTTCTTAGAGTATCACAGCGATGACTCTATCCCCCATGGAGCCAAATTTTAGTGATATTTCTAGTAAGGGGGGTTAGAATGCGAAGAAGTGGGTGAAAAACCCATTTACTATAAGCTCGGGGCGCAAATGCGCTTGTGATTAAGCAGTTAGCAATTTTGGGCAGCAGAGATTCACACGCCCGGATCAACGGCGCACATGGGATTCCAGAGCCCCCTGACCTTTCTACCTTTAAGAGGAGGGGGGGGTTCCGGAATCGAGGGCGCACCTCTTCAACGACCATGATCGAAGTGCCTGGATCAACGACGCTCAAGGTGATTTCGGACCCCCCCCCGCCTTTCTACTTTTAAGTGGAGGGGGGGGGTCTGGAATCAAGGACGCATCTATCCAACGGTTGTGAATAGATCGCCTAGATCAACGACGCATATGCAATCCAGACATCCTCTGTCTTTCTGCATTTAATTAACGTGGGGCCCCCTTTCTTGTCATATCATCTTGCCATCTGTTCTCCACCTGACCATGCGATGAGTCTCGCCCCCCCTTTATCCTTTCCCCATCTTGTCATCGACTCACCAGTTGCCATGTGTCCTACCCCTTTCCATGTCAGTCTCCCATTAAAGCGTGCCTATTATATCTCATCTCCTGCTCCCTCCGCTTATTGCCTTCCACCATGTGTTTTCCCCTGTAACTTCTCTCACACCTCATCACTTCTTGCCTTGCCCTCATAGTTTTGGCACCACCACTCCCGTCATGTGCCCCATCCTTCGCGCTGGCCTCCATGCCTATTCATCAGGCCGTTCAGCTAATCCAGGTGGCAGCACAAAGGGTCTTCCACGTCGCATAAGTGTCGAGTTGGCCGGGCCATCCTCAATCCCGATAAAGCAGTTATTAAGGTAGTTGGTGGTGGTTAAACATTGCCTCCACCATAATGGGAAGTCCGACGATGAATTAAAGGCACGTCGATTCACCCACGGAGCTGTCAGAAGTTCAATTGCATTTGCCATAGGTGCACGATCATTCAGATATTGCGGTTGCAGATTGTCAGAAGCCATGCAGACGCAATGTGTTTAATGCAGCGTCTTAATTTTGTTGTTGTTGTTGTTTTGAGTATATGTAGGCATTTTTTCCATTTTTGTATCTATCGATGGTAGAGAAAAGATTACGACTGTAAATTTTTAACAACCACTCTGGTTTCTTGGTTATGCATCTGTATCTGAGATTTCTTGTTTTATGACAAATAGTTTCTTCACTCTGTCTATGTTTTCGTCTCATACCAGAGAGTTCATGGTCGAATGATTTGCATGAATTGTTACAATTATGATATGATAAAGGATTTGTCGTGCATTATTGTATTTCGTGGCCTCCTCCGTTTGAATGTAAGAGTATCTCATGTTTGGACGCTTTCTTCTCCAGTCTGTTAGGAACCTGATGTTTATAGTAGAGCCTCGCACTCTTCTCGTACAAGTCTTCCCCCTTCTCACCCTTATTACAACTCACTGTTTGAATTTTATCTAAGACCTCACTTGCTCATGCATGCCTGGCCTAGTTTCAGAGTTGAGACGATATTGTTCTGAGTTTGCTTCCATTTGATCATCCCTTTATAAACATATCGTGACATTAAACTGATGGGTGTTGGGATTTTCTCCTGCTGCAATCTAGGAGTGACTTCCGACGCTAACAGGTACTTAGTTCCAATCACTTTATTTACACATGAAACATGAAAAACAATATGGATCTTAGAGTGACAGGGTAGAGCTAACTGGTAGGCCACAAACCCCACTCTCTTGATAATTGTATAAGGATCGTAAAATTTGGGGGTAAGTTTCTAACAATGTTCAGATTTTAGTGAAGTCTTCTTATAATGCTGCAGACAAAGAACCACTTGGTCCCATTCAACAAATTGACATTTGGAATGACCTTGATCTACTTGTTGCTTCATGCGATTCTAAGCTAGGACCAAATTTTCTTTGAGGGTATGGAGAATGGTTGCGTAAATTGTAAGATTATTTTCAACCTCTCGAACCTTGGAGACACCTCAAGGTTCGGGGAGGTTGACAACCGATGGTGTATTTTTCCCTTATATTGATTCAAATGGATTCATGTGAGTGGAAGTATGGTAAGATGTGTTGTACCACCATTCATATAGGTGTAATCATTGAGCCCACTATTTTTTTCTGTTAGACGTAGAACACCATAAACACATTTCCAAACTCTTGTTGATAGTTTTAATTTATCCATCAATCTAGGGATGATAGTTGGTTCTCATATGCAATTAGTTTCCCTGGAGTCTAAACAATTCTTGCCAAAAATTGTTGGTGAAAGTTGGGTCATGTTCAGAGACAATAGAATGAGTCATGCCATGGATTTTGAATATATTATCCATAAAAAATTGAACCACCTTGGATCTGGTAAACAAAACATGTTGAAGAGAACATAAATACGCATATTTGGAAATACGATCTACTACCACCATGATGATTGAATTATTTCCTGATTTAGGTAAGCCAACAATGAAATCCATAGAAATATCCCTCCAAATGGTAGGTGAAATCGAGAGTGGTTGGAGTGTTCCTAGAGATTTGATTATTTCACCCTTATTGTGTTGACATGTATCACATTCAATCACAAAGGCGTGGATGTGTTGTTTCATGTTGTCCTAGAAAAAATAACATTTGAACTATTCATAGGTTTTGGTAAACCTTGAATGCCCAGTTGCGGATTAAACATGAAACTCAAAGAGCATCATGGATTTAAGGTTCTATTGTTTTATTAAATAAAGGTGATCTTTATAACAAATCTCATTATTGTGCCAAGAGTACCCTGGAGAATCTTGAGTATATTGTTACAATTTTTGGAATAGGCTAGAAATTTTGGGGTCTTGCAACCATTCTTGGTGAATGACCTCAAGCTAATCTTCTACAGTGAATGCGAGGGAAAAAAGGGACCCTTTGTCTTTATATTTCCTTGAAAGAGCATCAAGAACCAAATTTTATTTTCCCTTATTGTAGAGGATGTCATAATCATATCCAAACATCTTGGTCGCCAATTTTTGTTGCTATGGGGATGAAATTCTTTGTTCCATAAAATACTTAAGGCTACGATGATCAATTTTAATTTGGAAGCATTTCCATAATAGATAAGGACACAAAAGATCCATTGCATGCATAGTATCCAACATTTCCTTTTCATAGTTTGATTGGCCCAAATGTCGCTCTGATATTTTTTGGCTAGTGAAAGCCAATGTTCGACCATCTTGCATGAGGATTGTCCCACTTCCTTTCCATGACACATCACATTCTAGGAAAAAATTATTGGTGAAGTTTGGTAGTTCTAGGACAAGAGTTTTTCACATGGCATCTTTCAAGGATTGGAAGGATTGATCAACTTCTGGAGTCCAACTGAAAGCATTCTTTTTAAGGAGAGCAATGAGAGGAGCTACAAATTTTTCATAATTCTGAGAAAACTTGTGATAATAGCCTATTAAAACTAGGAAAACAAACAAGATTTTAAGAGTTTTAGGGAAAGTCCAATCCTTCATATCTTCAATTTTATTAGGATCCACTCGTACACCATCCTTGTCAACAATATGACCCAGGTACTCAACTTCAGAGGCTCCAAATGCACATTTAGATTGTTTAATAAAATGTTGGGGCTAATATAGTAGATGGATAAATTGATCCACATGGGAGAGATGGGATTGCCAAGTTTTAATATAGATGATAATATCATAAAAAAAAACTAAGACAATCTTACAGAGGAAGGGACATAAGACATGATTCATGAGACTTTGAAAAATGGAGGGAGCATTACACAGGCCAAAGGGAATGACCAAGAACTCATAGTGACCCTCATGAGTTCTAAATGCAGTATTGGAGATTTCTTGTTCCTTCATGCATATATGGTGGTATCCAAAACAAAGATCAAGTTTGGTAAAGTATTGAGCACCACTCAATTCATCCAAAAGGTCATCAATGACAAGGATGGGAAATTTGTCCTTGATTGTGATTTTGTTGAGGGAATGAAAATCACGCCCAGTGCCTTATTTATTGAGTACCATAACTACTATAGAAGAATATAGGGTGGTATTCAAATGGACAACACCTGTTGCTAGCAATTCTTGAAATTTTTTCTCAATTTCTTTTTTCGGGGAAAAGGGATCACGGTAAGGGAAAATATTGGGAGGAATACTACCAGGGACTAGAGGAATGGAATGATCATGGACTCCATGGGAAGGGGGAAGGCCATGGGGGGTGTTAAAAATAACTTGGTATCAAGAGATGATATATTGGAGGTCAGGATGCACAAAAGGTGTCTCCATGTTTTCAATAGAAGGGAGTTGGGAAATAATGTCAGAATGACCTTTTTTTAGGATATTTTCCATTCAATGTGAGCTGATGATATTAGGTGAGCCTATTGTGATGCATTTGAACTTATATTGTTGTCCCCCCTATTGGAATTTCAAGGTGAAGTCCTTAAAATCCATGATAATGGAGCCAAGAGTGCATAACCATTCAACACCGAGAACTATGTCACAACCAACCATGTCTATAGAAAACATATGAGATATCAGGTGGTACTAACCAATATGTAGTTACACATTTTCACAATGCTCCCCATATTTCATGGAAAACCCATTGGAAATCATGACCTAAAAATTGTTGACTGCATGGATATAGAAATTGAATTCTTGGGAAGTGCAATAATGAATAAATCATGGGTGTTTCCATTGTCAACTAGGATGATGAATTTCCTATGTTTAATGTAGCCAATTATCTTGAGGGTTTGGGGAGGATAGAATCTAGTGAGGGCATTTAGCGAAATTAATAGTTGAACTTTAGGAGGGTAAGAGGGAGTAGTAGGATCATCTTATTAGGGTATCTCTTCAACAAGGGAAACATCAACATCCTTTTCAAAAACATCCTCATAAATTTCCATAAAGATATTTTGTTCTTTGCACTTGTGCCCCATAAAATATTTATCATCACAATTATAACAAAGCCCCTTGAGTTGGAATTCAACCATTTCTACCCTAATTTATTTTTGGATCTTGAGAGGAGTAGTAGGAGGGGATATATTAGTGGGTCAAGGGTAAGGAATAATGGAGGGATTATGTTTTTGGTGGAGACAATTTTTTATGCTTCTTTGGCACATTTAGTAGCTTCCAACCAAATTTGGGGGTGATCCCTAAGGACCTGGGTATGGATATTAACTGATGAAATTTATGATTTTAGTTGTTGCAAGGAGGATTTCTAGAGATCCACATGTAAAAATATGTTTTTCTATATACCTTTGTGTTCCAAATTCATTTGGTTAGTGTTGACGAGTTCAAATTTTCCCGAAAACAACAAGGGGTGCACCCCGGTATACAGTCCCAACTAGACTATGGTAGAATGTGATCCCATTTACTGTGGTGTTCAGTCACTAAGATTCTTAGTAAATCTCCCAAGCTCGTGTTCACAACTTCTGTCTGTCCATCCATCTGAGGATGATATGCTGAGCTAAAATACAAACTTGTCCCCAAAATCTTCCATAAGGTCCTCCAGAAATTCCCTACAAACTTGGTATCTCGATCAGAAATGATACTCCTTAGCAAGCCGTGAAGTCTGACCACTTCCTTGAAAAACAGGTTCGCAATATGAGTTTCATCGTCGGTTTTCTGTCATGGTATGAAATGTGCCATCTTTTAAAATCTGTCGACTACCACAAAGATTGAATCATATCCTCTCCGTGTCCTTGGCAATCCCAATACAAAATCCATTCTCACTGCATCCCATGACCTTTCAGGTATGGGTAATGGTTGTTATAACCCTGTGTTCTGCCTTTTTCCTTTTGTGTGCTGACAAATTTTGCACTTGTCCACAAATTTCTTGACATATTTCCTCATCCCTGGCCAAAAATATGAGCCATTCAACTTTGAGAATGTCTTGTCATGAATGAAATGTCCGACCAATCCTCCACTATGTTTTTCCTTCAACAAATTCTCCCTCATGGAGCATTTTGGAATACATAGCTAATTTCCCCTGAACAATAATCCATCATGGATCATGTATTCAATCCATTGGCTTCTATGCCTAAGAGTTGGATTCTCGGATGCCTCATATGCCTCCTTGAAGTCTAGATCATCCCTATACATTTCTTTAAGGTTATCAAAACCCAAATTCTTGACTCCGAATTCTTGCATAAGCAAACATTTCCTGCTCAAAGCATCAACAACTTTGTTAGCAGTTCCAGAAATATGCTTAATCACAAAAGTAAAGTTTTGCATGAATTAAACCCATTTAGCATGATTTTGGTTCGAATTCTCCTGTCGATTCACGAATTGTAAAGAGTGATTATCGTTGTACAAAAAAAACTCCTTGGGAACCAAATAATGTCTCCATTTCTTCAGTGATTGTATGACTACATAGAATTCTTTGTCATATGTGGAGTACTTAATCTTCGCTTCATTTAGTTTTTCACTAAAATATGCAATTGGCCTATCATCTTGGCTCAAGACTCCTCCAATTGCAAATCCACTCGCATCACACCTGACCTGGAATGTCTTGCTAAAATTCGGCAAAACTAAAATTGGTTGCTCAGTGATCTTCTTCTTCAGCAGGTTGAAGCTCTTCTCTGCTTCCTCCATCCAATGAAAAGATTTATGTCTTTTCTTCATTGTATCCATCATCAGTGTGCTAATTCTACTAAAGTTTCGGATGATTGTTTTGTAGAAACTAGCCAAACCATGGAAGCTTCGAACTTCAAACATGCTCTTCGGTGATGGCCAATTCTTAATCTCCTTTATTTTTTCCGGATCCATTTTTAATTCATTTGCAGAGATAACAAAAACCAAATAAATGAGCTCTGTCCTCATAAATGGCAATTTCTTCATATTAATCAACAATTTTTCCTACTGTAATCTCCTCATTACTGTAACTAGATGCTTTAAGTGTTCTGCTTCTGTCTTGCTGAAAATTAATATATCATCAAGATATACAATGATGAATTTCCCTATGAAATCCTTTAGGACTTCGTTCATCAACCTCGTGAAAGTATTGGGTGCATTCATTAATCCAAATGGCATGACAATCCATTCATACAGCCCCTCATTCGTCTTGAATGTTGTCTTCCATTCATCACCTTCTCTCATTCAATTTTGATGATACCCTCTTTTCAAATCAATCTTTGAAAAAAACTTTGCTCCACTCAATCAATTCATCAAGTCGTCCATCCTTGGTAATGGAAATATGTATCTAATGGTAATCTTATTGATTTCCCTTGAGTCGGTACACATTCTCTAGCCTCCGTCTTTATTTGGGCTAAGCACTGTCGGAACAATGCATGGACTCAAGCTTTATCAAATCAATCCTTTGTCCATTAAGTCCTGGACCTGTCTCTTAACTTCTTCATTTTCTTGCGGTGTCAACCGATATGCTACTTTGTTCGGAAAATTTTCTCCATGTATAAGATCGATATGATGAATTATACTCCTGATAGGTGGCAATGAAGAAGGTTGTTCGTCCACCACTACATCAGCAAACTCTCCGAACAACTCCTGGATTTCTTCTGGTAAATCATCTATTCTCGTACTGGTCAAAACAATTTTGGGCTTCCTGACCACAATAAATCATGTGTCTTCCTTCTTCTTAACCTCATTAAGAAGTTCCTTCCCATTCATGAGAAGTACAATGTTTCTCATCTCTGTTTTCACTTCTTTATCCTTAATCGACAACAACATGTGAGTCCTACCAATTTTTTCCAGGGTCTACATGTTCTTTCTCCCATCATGAACTAACTTTCTGTCATATTTCCACGGTCTACCCAACAATAGATGACAAACATCCATGGGAATGACATCACATAATATTTAATCTTTATATCCTCCTATTTTAAATTCAACTAAACACTGTTTAGTGACATTTACCTGATGTCCTTTTTGTAGCCACGAAACTCTGCATGGGCTTGGATGTACAATAGTCTTCAACTCCAACTTTTCTACCATCTCTGTAGATATGATATTTTCTATGCTACCGCTGTTCACTATGACCTTGCATACCCTATCCTTAGTTTTACAAGCAGTCCAAAACAAACTGTTTCTGTGGGCTGGGTTCTCTGCCTCCTTCTCTGGCCTCAAGAGAACTTTCCTCATCATCAAAGATCTTCTGCCCTCAACATCTTCTGCCTCAACATTCCATCCTTGAGCTTCGAAAATGTGAGTTTCACCACCATCTTTCTTCTTATCTGGAGACTCATAGGATTTATGTTTGATTTTTCCACAAATGAAGCATTTCACTTCGCCTCCTCTGCCTCTTCCTCTTCCTCTGGCTCGAGGAAAAGTATTTCTATCAGCATACTACCTTCCTTGTGAGATTCCTGCTCTCTCAGGTTGAGGTTGAGGTTTCTTCCGCTCTTCTTTAGGTTTCTAAGTTTTGTCTTGGGTATTTGTTTTGCCTTTGGCTTGACTTCTACCTCGACCTCTTTGACCTTGCTTCCGGCTCAACTTCTCTTCAGCTTTCAGAGCTATCTGATAAGAATCTTCCACATTTCAAATGGTCATCATGCCCATCTCATATTGAATGTCATATCAAAGAGCATTTATGTACCTGGCAACGTTTTCATCATTGCTTTCTTGATGATCTTCTCTGATGTTTATACTATAGAATTATTCAGTGTATTCCTTCACTGACATCAGCTTCTATCTCAAATTCTGTATCCTCCGAAACAGAGTGATTTGATAATCCATGGGTATAAATTTGGCTTTCATCTTTGCAACCATTCTATCCCAGCTTTTTATTTTCTGCTTGCCCTTGCAGCATCGATCAACCTGCAGTTCATCCCACCACAGTGTTGCATGCCCTTTAAGTCTAACAAAGCCATGTTTGAATTTCTTATCTTCCTCAACATCTTCATAGTCAAAGTATTTGTCTAGAGCTCTAATCCAGTCTAGAATTTATTTAACATCCAAGTTGCTTTCGTACACTGGAATGTCCATTTTTTCCCTAGCACCTATCCTTGCAACAACTTTGAATAGGTGTTCTTCTGCAACATCTGCGACTTCAATTTCTTCTCCTTCATTTCCAGCTTCATTTTCACTTTCAGCTTCGCTGATATCCCCAACGTCAACTTTGCACCTTTGTGCTATCTCCATAGCATCAAGCCAGGAACGTAACTCACACATTTCTCTTTCCACTGTTGGATCAGGCATTTTCCTATCTCTTCTTCTCGGCGGCATGGATGAAAAATTTTCCTCTTTTTTCTCTACTACATAAAGCAAAGAATTTGTTCTAGGCTCTGATACCACAACTGGTGCAGACCCCCGACCCTCAGGCCAAGATCCACACAGGATCAATCTTCTTCGAATTCATAGAACTAAAATAGTTCTTTCGGGCCCTCACTGGAACCTCACGAATCTGATCCATAGGTCCTTCATGAAAACCCTGCCTACACAACATGCACCAGTCATGAGTCTTCACCTACACACGACCACCAGATATGACCTTCGGCCAATCCAAGAGACTCTTTTCGCATTTCGTGACTCAACGATGCAAGAGAGTCGAGTCTTTTGACTCTTCAAACCTTGAAACCCGAAATCGATCCTTTAGACAAGATCGACGGCTATGAGCCTCCCTCGATCCAATGGTCCTGACTGTATCGAGATTTCGGTAACCAGGAGTTTGAAATGCAACGAACCCAACCACTGGTCACTCCATTCCCTGAACTTCAAAATTTCTCCTTTGGTGAGATCGACGGCCTTTCAGGATTTTCGCTGAACCTTGACCACTCCTTTGACCTTTTGACGTTTCTCTCTTCGTGATTTTGGAAGTTGTGTTGACTATGAAACTCTACCCCTTGAGTCCCTAAACCCCGAAACCCGATTGGGGCCCAATGACTATTGTCCCTCAACCTTTCAGGAATTTTCCTTTCACTCTTTGGGATTTCACGAACCAGGAGTTTGAAACTCTCGACTTGAAAATCACTGCCCCCTTTACTTCTCGAACCCCGAAACGGGATCAACAACGATTTTACCTTGACCAAATATCGGTCCATGTGAATGCTTCCTCCATGACCAGATTCCTACTCCAAATACATTTCGTGTTTCACAACTTCAATATTTTCAACGTAAAGTGGCCTGACTCCTTGTCATCGGAATTACCGAAATGTTGAACCCCAAAATGCTGAAATGCCAAAATTCCACTCCAAAGGGGGATCAACGACTCCTGTTTCTTCTCATATAATGGTCACTACCCCTCCTGAGCTTATGAATGCTAAAGAAACTCAACCTTAACCTTCTCACAGATCTGTGAGATCCAACGGTCCATGGGATTTTCGAGACTTCTTCCACGAAGAAATTTCACCATTCGATCACTCTTCTTCAAGGATCTCTGTCCAAAATGACTTGGTGTCCTGCCACCTGAACTTGACTTCTACGAGACAATTTCAATCTTTGCCTCCCTTTGAACACTTCAAATGTGTTATCCCTCCTGAGCTCTCACTTACAAACTCAAGCCCCCAAAAGGAATCCTGCTCGCACTCCTTGCGACAACTTTCAAATAACCTCTGGTTATTTGAGTCTTCGACCCTGTGCACTCTTTGCAAAAGTAGTCCTTCAACCTTCATCTTAGTTGGTAAGTTCTAAGGCTTCAACCATCTTGTGCTCACCTTGCACGGATCTATGCCTCACCTGCACTTCTGCTGGTTATGAGAACAATGATATCTCTCCTGAGCTTTCTGAGATAAAACTTAGATCCTCGTCAACACACACCTTGCGGACATTCACTACACTCTTTGTAGGAATTCTCATGAAGAGAAACAATTGAAACTCATTCTTCTCCTCTCTCAAACTTCATACACTCAACATGAAATCATACACATGACACATCATTGAAATAAAATGCATAACAAAGAAACAAAACCACTGTAAACATACCATTTAACTAATGTAAACAGTAAGCATCATAATACCTTGAAATTGAGTCAAAGTTCATATATTAACTCAAGTGCTCTGTAACAACCCACCTGGCGAAGGACATCTACTGAGTCCACCGGTGATTTTTTTTTTTGAAGTGTGTGCGCATGTGTAGAAGAAACACCCCCTCGACTCTAGGTCAACACTCAAACCAATAGGGCGCAAGTAAGATGAACCAATCAGGATGACCCCACCTATCATAATGACAACAAGAAGCAACGCCTCCAAACAGGAGGTGGGAAACTAAGGGCTATAGGCAGAGACAGACACCAAGGGTTAGGCACAGTACTATCACAGAATCGAAAGAATCCGTCAGTAGAGTCGCAGTAGTGGAACTGTGCCTTTAAACAGCCTGAGACTACTGATACGGACCAGAATGTGTCGCAAGAGTGGAACTGTGCCTTTAAACAACCCGAGACTCTTGATACGACACCGGATTCCTTCCACCGGATTACACACAGTCATACATACTAAGCTTCAAGAGGAGTCTATATCCCGCCCGACACAGACAGACTACGCATTACAAACCACCAAGTACTGCAAAATCAGGGACAACCATACGCATGACACAAGGCATTTTCTAAGAGTTTCCCTAATGAATGACGACACCCATACCCTAATGATAACCCCCCGACTTTACATTCTCCTCACTAACTTGCCATGATACAATTACTCGATTTCGCAAATCAGCCCACCTTTTCAATCAGTTATGAGTATCACCTTTGCTATTAAACAATTTATTATCATTGCGGCTCTACCAACATTTACATTCTATAATGCGATTACTATTGCAATTAAAATAATTCTCCACATTACCATTCTACCACATTAGAGTTCATTTATAATATCATTATTGCATTTAACCAGTACTTCATCATTTCCACTCTATCTACATGAATATTCCGTCAGTAAAATCACTATCACATTTAAACTATTTCTCCACATTGTATTTATACCATATTAGCATTCAAATTATAATATCACTGTTGCATGTAAACTAGTGCTCATCCTTGCCATTCTATCCACATGATTATTCCGTAAGTATTATCACTATTGCATTTAACTATTACTCCACATTGTAATACTACCACATTAACATTCCATTTAAGGCAACATTATTATTGCCAATGTGACGAGTATCGCTGTTCAACATATTCAATTTGGACAATGCGTAACAAAACTATAATTAAATGATCCAAAATCGATCAATAATTCTAAGGAGGGCGATGCATAACTCGCTACATTAATTGACCATATATAAGAACAATTAACACCACATTATGACTGAAATTCAAAATCAGGGCATTACTTTAAAATTTAACCCTAAGTACAATAATGATATTTGAAGAAGTAGCAAACAAAACTAAACATACGGAGATGACCACAT
>ML834110.1:0-42701 GCA_009831015.1 Picea engelmannii | reverse complement strand
ATCAACCCAAAAGCACACTCCCTGACTCAGTCCAGAGTCCAAGGGGGTCTACCGATGCCTCCGCATCCTCAAGGTCACAAACCTGCACACTCAATAAACTGAGTCAATAGCACCCGTCTACATGAATAGTAACACATCATATCCTCTGTCAATCACATCATAATCAAATATATAAGGTCCAACATCAAAAAGGGTCCAGATCACTTGCGAGAAAGTGTCCTCAAAGAATAAGTGTCCTCAGTGCGCCAGAGCGGGATGTTACATGCTCCTATACATGGGTTCTTCTCTACAACTCTACAGCTTATCAAATCTGAATGAAGATAATGTTCCTTGTTACAATGAGACAAGGGTGAGGGTGTCTATATCTGTTTTCCCTCCTACGCTTCTAAACTGTCTAATCTATTAAATCAAATCTACCTACTTTCATTAAACAGTCTTAAATGCCTATTACATTCGACAGATGAGAGAAATATCTCAAGATCTATTAAAAACTACAAGATATAAATGTAAGTACGCTTCCCCTAGCTATTACATTAATATATGCTCATTAATTTTTCAAAACATTTCAAAATGTGCATTGGTGCTTTTCCAACTGTCTTCCGCCTTTATGCTTGTTTGGCTAGCTGCGTATGATGCTCCTACATCACTTTCACTACCTCTGCCATCTCTTTTTCTCTTTCTACTTCATCTTTTGCTTTGGATTTAGCTTTTCCTTTATCTTTGTTGGTATAAAATTTTTGCTTCTTCTTGGAATCATTTTTATTTTTCAACACCTTTTATTTATCCAGAATGAATTGAGATAGATATGGGAGAATATCTCAAGGATTCCTTTTTTTTTTTCTTATTTTTTGGCCTCCTCTCTTGTTGCGTCTTCGTCAATGATCCTTCCCTTTGGATGGCCAAACCTGTTGGAAATGACGTCATCGTATGTTCTATCATTTTGATGCACCTCCTATTCTTCCAATATTTCAATACTTTACTCATAAGGGAGCTTGATGCTAATGAAGTGCCCCCTTACGATATTTGTAGGATCATGTCTTCTGAATCTTTGTTCTCCAAAGTGATAAGAAAGTAATATGTCTGCCTATGCATGGGATTGTTTAGTATTCTCGAAGAAATAGTTTCCAACGTATAAAGGTAGTGGGTTCCAGATTGCTTTCTTAAACCTCTAGAACATTCCTCCAACCCCATGTATAATAGTCTAGTATGCCACTTTTTGAAGCATGATCTTGTTAGGTACAAATTGTGGAATTAGGGGAGGCAGATTCATCGCACCATATACCCTTATATAAGTTCCATGATCCATTATATACCAGTCCTAGATTCTTCTTATGACTGCTATGGCTTTGTCGGTCATACAAGGGGGAGTGGTGCAAAAGATAAATTTATATAAAGGAGAAAGGAAGTGTTCACAAATTATTTGGTATTCCATACGATATTTGTTCTACTAGATAACTTTGCAATAGATATGGATTGAGGCATTGACTGGAAACCAAATCCACCCCATGTTTGGATACTTATGGTTTGATCATATTATGTCTAGGAGGTACGAGGACATATGGAAACTGGAAAATTTTCTTGGTCATGCTTGTGTTACAGTAGAGATGGAAACAAAGATATTTTGAGACAATATATCTTCCCAATTGAATGAAACACCTACAATTGCATCGAAATAAATCAGGGGCATGTATGATAGGGATAATTGAGTTGCATCTGGATCCCTGTATAACCTTCACATCATGGCCACCAAATACTGAAAGGACCTTCTTAAGTTAGTCGTGGGGTACCGACTCTTAGGTATGTATTGAAATTGTTTTTCCTCCCTATACTATTTTGGAAACAAGTCTTTCGGTGTATATTTAAATTCACTAAGGATCTTGATATCCAATATTTTATTACCTTCTTCAATGTGATAACATTTAGCTAGAAATTTTGGTCGAAGTGAAGAAATAGGTTCCTTTTATGCAATGCAGACATATCGAATATTTATGTTGATGTTCTTCAAAATCCATGAAATGACATTTGCGCAAGGGAAGACCATTGGGTGTGATGCCACCCTAAAGATCCTTGATTTTATGATATTTTTGAATACCTAGAGTTCATCTGGATCTTTCTCTTCTGTATAGAAATTTGAATTCTTAAACATGTAGTACACTTCCCCCTATTACAAAGTTTATCCTTCCTTTTCCAAAAGTTCATTTATGTCATATATATCCCCAACTATTTCAACCTCTACTGTTTGTTGGGAGCTACCAGGGGGCTCAACTCCAAAAAACTTTTCCTATCGTCTTCTTCCATGGTGACATGTTTTTACCTACCAAAAATATACTTTTAGGACAATACAACAAGATGCAATGTACCCATTTAAATGTAGCTAAGAAGGTTGAAAATAGATAATTCTTAAGAACCTTGGTAAAATTTTGGAGGCAAAAGGCTAGATGTTAGGCTTGAAAGTCGAAATCAGAGGCTAAGGAAATAACTTCTCCCACAAGGTTGAAAGAATGGTGATAAAAAAAGTTAAGGAAAACTCCTCCGATTGCATCAGAAGATTTAGTAAGAACTCTTACGATGAGGTTGGAGGGGTTAACCTCAACTTCCCCAATGGGTCATCAGAGGACTTATCATAAGTCTCATAGTAAATATCAGAGAACTTGAAAGTAACTCCTCCGATCATATCAAAGGATTTGAAAGTAACTCCTCCGATATGGTTGGAAGGGTTGTTTTCAAGTACTTTTAATTGATCGAAGGAAAAGTATTCAACTCTCTCAAAGAAATCAGAGGAGTTAATAATAACTCCTCTTATGTGTTCATAGGAGTTAGATTGAAAGATTCCATTATTTAAAAAAAATAGTGCTTTCTGTGAGTAAATTTTGGGAATTTTGGGGCGAGGCCAAAGGTAGGCTCAAAGGTTGGGAGTTTCTTAGAGATATATTCAATCAGAACCCTTATGAAATCAAAAGGGCTTGTGTAGTATTTTAGGGCTTGCAAGGACACTAGGTCATCCAATGCATATTGTATGATTCTCCAACTTACCACTCCATTTGCACTAGGATTTGTGTAATCTGGTGTCGTTCCTGCTGTTATGGTGTATAATTGGTCAAGAGCCTCTGAATCGATATTGTGGTCCACTGGTTCAATGTACCTAGGCCCTAAACATGGATCTAAAGGCTGGACTACTTTTATCCCATTTGCTTCAAATGTCATGGTGTCCCTCTTTAGATCAATGATAACATAGTTGTCGTATGCCCAATCAATCCCAAGTAGAGAAGGGTAGGGATCCTTATATCCCATGATTTTAGTTACCTCAAAATTAGTTGTGGTCTTAACTCCCATGACTTCTATTTCCACATTTTCCATCTTTCCTACTGGTAAAATGCATTACTAGTTTTCCATTCTCAACTAGATGAGGGAATATACTAACTGAGGTTTTCCAAAGCTTCCCATGTCTTTTTGGGTAGGATGTTTACATATTATCCTAAATCTAGCATGACATCTTTGATTTGAAAATCATCTAGCATGGATTCTAACCTAAATTCTTTTCTTGTTTGCACCTTTCTCCTTTATATTCTCTGGGTGTTCTTCTTAGGGAGGTTGGTCCTTACTATGGCTTCTAGGGTTCCCTCATTTCCCAAAATTAGGTACACAATGTTTCTCAACTTCTCAGTAAGTTGGTCATCCCCTAGGATATCAAATAATAATTGAAACCAATGATTGACTACACTTTGAGACTACTCAGGGTGTCTCCCTGGGATTGAAAAATTTCTAGGTGCTAGTGGTGAGGTAGGGGCTTGCACAAGATTAGGTTGATATGAAACTTCAGGGGGATTATCAATTATTTATAAAGTGGGGATGATCTTAAATATTTATATTGTATCTTAAAAAAACAAATTTTGTTTAAGAGGGTCATACCTGTCATCTTTAGGAACAACTTTCTGAATTTTGGGTTGACTATTTGCATCTTCCCCATTTTTTGCTCCTCCATGAGTATCAATGTTAATATTAAGTAGCTGAACCTAAATTCTGATTTTCATTTATGATATTATGTAATTATCGTCTCGTTGACGAACCCTATCTTCCCATTTCACGACTAGTTCTGGGTAGTCTTCAGTTGCATGCCCATTATTCCTGTAGTGAGAGCATCATGGTCATCTTGGATGAGGGCATTATTTGGCCAAGTGACCTTTCTCATTGTAGTTGTATCATCTGCTCGACCCTCTACCTCTATTTCTTCCTCCTCTGAATCCACCTCCAACCCCACCTCCCTAGCCTCTTACAGGCCCTTAGGGGGTTTCATTTACTCTTAATGTTGTCAGTTCTAATATGTCAGCAAGTGTGTCCATTGATCTACATTGATTTTTAGCATGGGTCGTAGATGTGCATAACTCACAATGTATTTTATTGGGAGTAGTCATATACTTCTGCATAATAGGAAACTGCCTCAGTGCATGTCGATGTATCCGACAAATCTCGCAATACTCAATTGTCTGATATGCTTGAGCACCTGGGAAGGTATTGTATAACTCGGGTGTGTGGAATGGTGGAGTCACTAATACTTGTGCAACTCCTCCCATTGGTCCTGAAGAAGGTCCCATCAGATTGTGGGGAGGTCCCATTCCCTTCATGCAAAAAAATTCATTTTCCATATTCCCTTCTTTGTAGGATCCTGTGCACCAAACTTGAGGTCATCCTGGTCTTGGTGTGGTTAATTGTTGGATATTTTCTATTAGCGCCGATATTTGTCCTTGGAGTTTCGATAAATTTTGCATCTACTGGAGGCCTATCCATTGTTAGACTCCCTAGATAACCTGCCATGGCTTCGATCTTCATCAACTATTACAAGGCGTCTGTTAATGTGGCTATCTGTTGTTGTGTTAAAGGAATTATCATCAGAGGTAGTAATCCTTGGATGTACCCTTCCCTCTGGTGATCTTTGTGAATTGGATGGGCTAGCCTCCCAATAAAATATTTAAATTTTTTATTTTACTCCTAGGCATATTCTCCTTCCCTTTGTTGAATCTCCTGTAACTTAGAGAGAGCTTGTTTCTCTGACTGAGGTGGTTTGAATTCGAAGTTGAACTTCAAACACACTTGGCCAAGGGTGAACTCTTGTCCTTGCACCCCTAGTTCAATATCCTTCATGTAAAATTTGAGAACATGACCCCTCAAGGTAGTCTGAAACTTTACTAACTTATTTGCATCAAGAGTTCTTCTAGATCTATAAATGGCTTCACATAAGAACTAGTGTTTCTCTACATATTCATCCCCTTTACCCTATAATTCTAGGTATTGAGTGATCGATCCTCCCATATTTCCAGCCATTGTGGGTCTCACTTCTCTTATTAGAATGAAACCTAACGTTCCTAGTTGTGAGATGCCTAGAGATCCCAATATCCTCTCGACATTTACACTTATAGACTAATTATGACTAACTGGATGTGATGGAATATAAATAGAATACCTAGGTGGCATAGAATGTACCAGGGGTATAGAGGACACCTGGGGGACGGGTGATTCGGGTTGGTTCCACTGACTTCTGGACGAGTTTCTTTGATTTGGGCGGTCTCTTTTTCTTCCTTTGGAGCAACCTTCTCTGCCTAATTCCGGATGTTTCCTGATATTTGGGTTGAACCTTCTTGATCTCCTGTAAGGTCCAAACCTGATTCATCTTCCCTTGCTTCTCCACACTCTTATTCTTGTCCATCCATCTAGGGACTCCTTCCTCTCTACACTTCTCTCTGTTGTAATCTTAGACTGACCAATATTTCTTATCTTGTTACCTTACTCAACTCTTCCTTCTTTCTTTCATTTGTTCCTCTCGATTCGATTTATTTCTGCAACACCTCAGATTTCTTCTCTTCTTTCTTTACCTTTCTACACCACCAGTTCTCAACAATGGAATTTATCCTTAAGGCCTGCTCATTTCTTATGTTCATTTCTTGATCTTCCCCCATCTATCAAATAACCCTTTCCCCTTCTCAGGTCATGATCATACCCCAAAATCACCCTACCCTAGGCGTAGGTGTTTAGACTTCTATGTCAGTCGAGAGAATAGGTATCATCCCTTCCTCCATAAAGAATTCTTTGATCCATAGGGGAATTTCCCTCAAGAATCTTTCTCATGCACCTTTCTTGAAAATTTCTTCTGCTGGTGAAAAATATTGGTGATTCTCAATCGTGAATTCAACGATCTATCCCTCTAGAGTCGTATTAACCCAAAAATTGACTGCTTGCGTGATCTGGTGGTATAGATAACGAAGTTTTTCAATCTTCTCTGTATCCCAAGTACAAGTCTTCTTGATGCATACTTGGAATTTTGGAGCTTCTTGGAGCCGATCTATCCAATGGAATAGTTCTTCCGGGAATTTTACCCAGAATATCTCATACTAGTCACTCGATCTTTCCGAATAAAAGACAAAATCTCTTGTATCCCTCTTTCTTTTACCTCGCAAATCCACTTCCTTCCATATAAAGGCATCCCAATTTATTTCCCACCATTTTCAAATCTCATATATATAGATCTTTGGAAGAATTCTCCTCACAAGTTCCCTTTTGAAACATAGGTCTCACAACAAAACCATTTTGTTGGCATAAAAGTGATCAGACCAGGGTTCTTCTTAAGTTACCAAAAAAAGGTACCGAAGTATTCTAGAGCACTGACATTTTCATCTTCCCGGAAGGGAAGAAGTCTCACCTGAAGTGAAACCAAGACAAGAAGGAGAGGGAAGGGTAAGGAGAATACGTAGATAGACCTGTGAGTTATCAATATTCATATTAGTCTTGTGAATGATAGATTAAACCTGTAATAGTTTTGTACATATCCTAACTAAGAATAAATATAATAGAGTTGCGTCTCCATTCATAATGAATCAATTTAAGTATATCATACATAAAACATAATACAAATCAAGATTCAATAAATTCAGAATACTAAATACAAAACCCTGATACATTGATAGTCTGGTTCTTACCCAAATATCCAAAACTTAGCTATGTTAACAGTATAGACCATTACAATAGTGACTCTCATCACAACAACAATACTAACAACAACAACAAAAACAATAACAATAACAACCTTTTACAATAATATTAGTCTCATATATATAATATGATATTTATGTTTTTTGGTTGAGAACCCATGAGTTCTCTCTTCTTCTTGGTCTTGTTACAACCTCTTTCCTCAAAACTGATGTTATGTTGTCCTTCCAACCGTTTTTTTTTTCTTTCTTTAGTCCACTATCTAGCTCCTCAACACCTTGCACATTATGTTCTCCAAAATAAATCTGCAATTATGTCGTACGCAACTTCTATCCATCAAAACGAAGGGCCCAATAGTCTCATAGTAAATATCAGAGCACTTGAAAGTAACTCCTTCGATCATATCGGAGGAGTTGAAAGTAACTCCTCTGATATGGTCTAAAGGGTTGTTTTCAAGTACTTTAAATTTATCGGAGGAAAATTTTTCAACTCTCTCAAATGTATAAGATGATTTAATAATAACTCCTTCAATGTGTTTGAAGGATTTAGATTGAAAGCTTATGTTAGTTAAAAAAATTAGGGCTTTCTATGAGTAATGTTTGGTGATTTTGGGGCGAGGCCGAAGCCAGGATGAAAGGTCAAGAGTTTCTTAGAGTTCTATTCAGTCAGAACCCTTATGAAATCAAAATGGGTTATGTATTATTTTAGGGCTTGCAAGGACACTAGCTCGTAAGAACAAACAAAGGTTTTGTTGCGATACAAATTTGGGCCGACTGGACAGTGTATTCGAGCAAAAAACAATTACCAAAATGGGAAGAAGGTGTTCATTTCATGGCATGCACCAGTTAATAAAATGGCCAAAGGTAAGGTAGAGAGAGGGAAGAAAATTATCCAGTTAGGGTAATGAAACAAGAACCAAAGAAAAATTTAAGAAATCGAGAGAAGACCTTACCCTAACCTTAAACAAAATAAGGAAAGATTATCTTACCTGGAACTTGATGCCACATGGTGAGTAGGGATAGGTGGCAATATTGAATGGGGTATCTCGACGTGTTTTATCCTTATGAATCCTTCTTACTCAAATCTCGATCCATAACAATGACTTGAACCCATTCCGTTTATATAGCCAAAAGGTCACTTTGGCATTAAATGCGGTCGACAGGGTTGGTTTGGTCAGAGGATCGGAGATGAAGTTCTCTGATAATATTGGAAGAAATCAGAGGAACTCCTCTGATGTTTTCAGAGGAGTTATATTTAACTCCAAACACATCAGAGGATTTTCCTTTAACTTGTGTGATATCATTGCATATCGGGGAAAAATAAAGTAACTCCTCTAAACTATTTAGAGAAGTTAGAAGTAAATCCTCCAAAATGTTCGGAGAATTCTGAACTATTTAGAGAAGTCATAAGAAACTCCTTCGAACTATTTGGATAAGTTAGAAGTTATTTTGATGATTTCAAGTTTGTATTTCAACACCAACTCTAGATTATTTTTTCAAGTAAAAACATGCATTTTCTAAGTATCTTGAGGTGGAGAGGGATAATTATGAGGATTTCTCTTAGGCTCAAAAGAAAAGGGGATCCATTTTCTAGGGAGGTAAGAAATATCAAACGAAAAAATGGAGGGTTATAGTTCCCATCACAACAAATTGCAACACACCAGGTGAAGCCTTGAATCTCTATAGGGATGATGTTTACACACAATTTAGGAAGTGTTCTCCATCATACAAAATCATAAGAGAGAAAATATATGTCCCATAACTTGTAAATTGAAAATACTGAGGTGATTCAAAGAGGAGCGAGACCTTTTCCAATTGACATATTGATTTCAAATTGATATTTTATTCACATGCTAAATGGATAGAAAGGAATATGTGGGTATTATAATAGAAATGAAACATCCAAAATGATGAGAATACAAGTCATAGTGAATTTCTCTTGTGTTTCTCTGCTGCCAGTGAGCATCCATAGCTCCAACGGAGTCACTGTGGTGTCACAAGCCATGATCCACTACCAGCGAGCATTCATAGCCCCGATAAAGATACTTGCATGTCCCATGTGATTTGAAAATCCTTTCCACAAGCCTTTACCTTTTATAATATTTGATTCTCTTTTTTTTAGAGAGGTAGGTGGATGGGGGGATTTTAGTTAACCTTTAAAGGCACCAGGGATGGAACCTATGATGATGAGATCTGTTAACTTGATTATGGATGAGAAATTTTTTTGAGTCACAATTCCTAGTATACTACGAACATTTCATCTAGATCGTTTTTGTTTAGATCGTATAACATCGCAATTTGTTGTTCAATGAAGTCTCTTGGCTCTCTGTTTTTCAGTGTCTCTTCATATTGATAACCTATGTTCCTCCAACAAATATTAACTTATGATAGTACATAAAGGGATTACATGTCTAGGGAGATATGTAGATTGGACATCATATTACATAGATGTTTATGCTATCTGCACTAGATGTGCTACGTTTAGACATGTGATTTGGGCTAAGTTGTGAGAACTTCAAAATAACAAAGGCAACCATTAAGAAGGATGAAGGAAAATGCTAGTAATAAAAAAAATTAAGAAAACCAACCAAACTATAGAAACAAAATAAAATGAAAATCATAATCATGATTTATTTATATACAAGTGATAAACAACCTCATTGGATAACTAATGTAGTGTTTGATGATTTGGTCATTAATAGGGAGAGAGTCAATTCCCCCCTAAAGGTTCTGTAATAGAAACATGCCTTAGCCAATATTTTATTTAATGAGATAGGGACCAAGCCAAAGTTGTTGGAATTTTGAATCTTTCCAGTTATATTCATGTGACTTGTCCCATTTTAGAATTAAGTACCCAACTTGGAACTCTTTCTCACCTGCATACTTCTTATCAAACAAATGTTTTACTATTTTTTGGTGAGCTTCAAACTTGTTTTTGGTTTTGTCACGTATTTCCTTGAGGTTCAACAAGGTATCGATACAACTTTGGATGACAGGGCATTCTCCTCCCAAGACTATTGTGTGAGTTGGAGGGAAGGTAGGTAGATGTTAAAGGGTAGAATGACTTCTTTCCCATACACAAGAAAATAAGGTGAAGTTCCGATGGAAGATTTGGGAGTGACATGATCCAACTAGAGATAATTTTTTAATGCATTGTGCCAATTTCTCTAGTGATCAACCATGGTTCATTTAAGGATACAGGTGATGTTCTTGTTTGTAGATTCTGTTAATCCATTCCCTAGGGATAGTAATTAGCTAAGTATTGGAAAATGAACCTTCAATGGTTGGGACATAGAGAACATGGTGAGTATACATTGTAGGTTTATCTTTCCAACCATCCTCTACCCAGTCTTCATCGTTAGATCCTTGTGTCACTAATTTACATATGCATTGACCTTTCAAAATATTTACTGGTTTGAATTAGAGGTCGTACTCTTGTAGATATGTCATCCAATTTCCTTGTCTTTCACCCAGTTCTTTCTTAATGAATAGAGACCTTACTTATGGGTGTGGGACGATGACTTTATTATGATTTTTTAGGATATAAGGTCTGAACTGTTTTATGGATTTATAGACAATAAAGGCTTGCTTATCCACTAGAGGATAATTAAGTTCAACACCTTGTAAACTACTTCTCATAAACGCGACGAGGTATTCATCCCCCTATTCATCCTTTTGTGTAAGCATTGTTTCTAGTGAGTGATCGGATGAAAATGTGTACAACAAAAAACATCTAGAAAAATATGGAATCTGCACAGATGGAGCAGTGGCTATGGAAGTTTTAATATTTTTGAATGATTATTTCTATAATGGTGTCCACTGAAAATAAACACCCTTTTTTATCATTCTTTGAAGTGGTTTTACAATCTCCATGAAATATGGAACAAATATTCTTACAAAGTTGATTCTACCAAAGAATGATTACATATATTTATTGTTGTGTGGTGGTGTAATCTATAGAATAGACTTGGTTCTTTCTAGATCCACCTAAATTTCGTCTTTAGAAATGACGTGGCCTAACAAAATTCCTTCTGAAAAAACAAAGATGATATTTTGGGGTTTATAGAAATATTGTATTTTATGCATCGTTCAAAAATTTGTTTTAGATACTTCGGGAGATCTTCCCTTTTTTTGAATAAACTATGCAATCATCTAGGTATACTACCACACTCTGACCATTTAATATTTTAAAATAAATATCCATGGCCCTTTGGAAGGTAGCTCCTACAGTCATTAGATCGAAGGGAATCTTTCTGTAAGCATAAGTTCCCCATTTGGTTTGGAAGGTAGTTTTTAATCGATCTGATTCTACCATGAGAACCTGATTGTACCCTGAAAACCCATCTAATAGAGAGAATAATTTGGATCTAGAGACAAGTTGCAGGAATTTTTCTATTGGGGGAAATGGGTAATTGTCTTTGTTAGAAGTGAAATTGATATTCCTAAAATCTATAAATATTCTTTTTTCTCTTGACTTATTTCTTACGAGCACCATGTTATAGACCCAAGTCGAATATCTTACTTTTACTTTAAAAATGATTCATGTATTCAATAACTTCTTGAGTTCTTTTCCATATCAGAGGTTTGAGAGTCAGATGTATCTTTCTAATATTTTTCTCGAATATATTTATCCCTTAGTTGATGGGAATCACATGTTATATAATTCGTGTATCATACATCTTCAAATCATCATACGTTCAAGAAAAAAAATTTCAATACTTCTTGAACAATTTCGTCAATGTGTACTTTTACGAATCTGAATAGTAGGTGCCAAAATTAACATATTTAGGCTACTCATATGTTCTTGAATTGACCAAGGAATGCATCATGGTGGAGCTATTGGTATTAATATTTTCTGACCTCCTAAATTTGGATTGTAAATCAAATAACTTTTCAAGAGTCCAAAACACTTTTCGAAACACAATTTGTCTTCATCTTGTTAGTTTCTTCTCGATAAGTTTACAACTCTTGTCAATGTACCTCATCATCGATCACTGAATCTTGGAAGGTGTCCTAACTAGTAAGAAAGTTGATAATACAAGAGTCATTTTCAAACACTTTCCAACACATGACAGTGTTTGGTACAGAGGGCCTAAACATCATTTCAACCGAAAAACCATCATCATGAGGCATAAATCTAGATGTTTCATTGGCCAATATATCAGAATCTATATTTTGATCAAGAGGTATAGAGGAAATATTAAATGCATCAAACGAATAAAGAAGATTCCATACCTCTTGTTGGTAAGCCTTTATATGTGGAGACAGACAATGAATAATGTTTCTTACTTGTCGAGCGATGATTTCTGAATCACCAAACACCTTAAGATATTTTACTTGAAGATCAATGGATTTTTTAAGGCCCTGAAATAAGGCTTCATATTCAGCGGTGTTGTTGGTGCATTCAAACTCTAAGAGACATGATATTAGTTTTCTTCCTTGACTAGGATCGATTAGAACACATCCTATTCTAGCTCCATCCCATGTCTTAGAGCCATAGAATAACATGGTCCACATGTCAGGAATATTAGTCTTGTTAGTCAAAATAAATCCTAATTTATTTAGTGATGGACAAGTTCTATTATGGATTCATGGATGAAGGAATGACTGTAACTATGATGGTATCTCATAAGTCTGTGCTTCATAACAACCATAATCAGTTTCTAAAAAGTAATTCCCCAAAACAGAATGGGAAAATCTTATGAGCTAGTTCTTACCTTCAAATTCTATCACTGTGTGCTTCATGTGCACCTCACTATTTACACGGATTTTTTTTGCTTTACCTTTATGCGGAAGCCACATATGAGACCAATCAATAGAGAAATAACCTTGAAGTTTGGCTGACCAGTCTCTTCTCAAGAGAAAATCATAACTCTCTGGTATGTCCACAACAACTATATCTATGGTTTGATGAACCTTGGGGTCAGATGATAGTCCTATTAAAACATCTTTGAGTTCACCTTTTAATCTAACATCTATTATATATAATTGGATGATCCTTGTTTTCTTCATTTGTGGAGCAACATTTATTTTTTGGAAAATAGAAAAAGGCATAATATTGGAAGAGGCACTTGAATCTGCTAAACAATTGTGTACATTGAAATTAAAAATTTTATATGTCAGCATAAAATGTGGTACTTGATATTTTTAAAAGGCACCTATGCTTGTTGTGTTTATAGTTGCTTCTATCTCCACTTTGTGTATCTCTTGTTCATCACTTTCAGGGATTAATATTTCATTATCAATGACAATTTATGTCTAAGTATCATGAGGTTTGAAAGCATAGTGTAGGAGGTCGCATTTTTTTGTTAAAGAACAAATATCAAACATAGAAATATTAGTTTTTTTTTTCTTCATGTATTCAATTACATTAGCCAAGATTGCTAATAGCATGGCCAAATTTTTTCTCAACTATTTTTTCATTATCTAATATAAAGTCAATCTTAGTGTCACTCCTTGTTGAGCCATATGTGCTTGGTTTATATTTGTTTGTTACAATTGTTTTACCAATTTTATTATTAGTTTTTTCTGGGATTGCATCACTTTATTTTGGGAGGACAAGGGGAGGTGTTAATTTCCTAAGAGGGATGTTATCTTCTTTGGAAGAAGGATTATTAGATATTGGAACCTTGTTGTGTAAGGTATAACCTTTTGGAGGAACAAATTTAATAACTTGAATATCACCGACAAGGATTTCCTCAATCTGTTCATCGTATGATTATGAACACCAGTCCCAAAAGGGCATAATCGATTCTGGGGGAGCTTCATCAAAGACACCATAAGGATCTTGTGCATGGATTTCATAATCCAAACTATGTCGATCTAACAAATGGTTTATCACCAGGGTCATAGAGTTGACCCACTGAGGGCATCTTTGTTCTGGGTGATTTTGTTGATGATAAGAAAAAAAATTATCATTATTGAAGCTATCTAATTTGAAATCCATGTGTGGTGGTTCAGGTGGTTGTAGCAGGTTGTCTAGTTTCTTAAAGAATGGACAAAAGGTTCAAGGATTTTATGATCCTTCACCGACATTCATTTTAAGGTCCACAACTTCATTGGATAACCTCTTAACCATTTTTACCACATTATCATTATCGATATCCTTTGACTCCATGTTAGGTGGTTTAGTTAATAGTAATGGTTTATTTCTAGAAAAATTAGTATCCTCATAATGTGGATGTGGATCATATGTAGATGCGTCTCTTTCCACAGTCTCAACTTCATCAAAGTTAATGCTAATGTGTTTATGTTAGATCATTTTACAAACATCCCTATGGAAGGGGTTAATGTAATTGTGTAATATTCAATAGCTAATGGCTAAGTGGGAGTGACATCATGAGAAAACTTGATCAAGACATTTAGAAATATTTGTTTAAAGTCCTTTAATATTTCCCTCTTGTCCATTATGATGGCTCCTAGTTCATTATGTAGAGACACAATTTTTTTTATTTCTCCAAATTTTCTCATAAAGAGCCTTTTGAAATTGTCCCAGTCTATAATAGACCTGGCAGGTAAGATGAAATACCACGTAAGGATTTTCTGGCTAAAGTGTAGGGAAATATCCTACACACTACGTCATCATGTTTGACACCTAGAAGATGTATGGCTAAAAATAAATTATTAACATGATCTTCCAAAGATCCAGGTTTATCAGGGTCAAATTTTGGGAGGAGCTTATCAAACTTCCTTGGAATTTCATGAATTTGTCCAACCATATCGATATATCCTTGGGACCTCCATCAAGGTATAAATTCTTTGTGGTTATTTTTTTCTCCCATTAGTTGTTCTATGCTGATTTCCAGTTGTTCACCTTCAAATTCTTCTTCAGGTTCGATAAGGAAACGCACATCTTTTCTCAGAGTTACTGGGACCTCTTGTAATGTGGTTTCAATAAAGTTGTTTACATTGTCAATGTTAAAATCCAGATATGTGTTAGGATGTTCTACACATGTTTCATTTCTCCTAGGGAGTTCAGAGGCTATATGTAATTTTCTAAGTAATTGTGTGTAAGCGTATGTAATTCTACGGGTTTCTTGAATCTCTTCTTGTGGTATGCGAAACCAAGTCTTAGTATGTATTTTAGGACTATTGGAGGCACTTCCAAAATTAGGATTTGATTCCTCATAGACAACTTCTTGTTTAGGATCAACTCGAGGAAACAAGGTAGGTTGAGGGTTGGAATTACTCGTTGAATATTGATTTCGGTTATTTTTTAATTCATTTATATAATCCATAAAATATGCCCCCCCTTCTGGTGCCAATTATGTTGACAGGTTCAAATTTTCCCGACAACAACAAGGGGTACTCCCTGATATATAGTCCCAACTAGACTATACACCATTTGAATTAGGAGTCCCATCCATAATTTGGCCCGGCTATCGTTGAGTGTTGTCTTTTGGTTTTCTTATCGGATACAGTCTGATGTATCGGTGGGGGAAGATGGATTTTTAGGATGAAATTAAAATATGTAGATGAAGAATATATGCACATACGACTAATATATTACTAATATATGCTAACCTATCCTAGATAGGAGCACACTAAAGTAACCGGTGAGTTAAAAATGAAACCAAAATCTTGCACAAAGTTTACACAGTTAGTTGCAACAAAAGAGAAAGATTGGAGACAAGTGCATACAAATGTATATAATCTGATTATTCTATATCACAACAATGCATAAAATAATAACACACAAATACCAAGGCATTGAAATATTCAAAGAAACAAAAATAACTGCAGAATGACAAATATTGTATGAGAATCAGTTTACAACAAACAAGCATTCTTATAGTCCATAGAAACAATAGTTATCTTCACTTGAAGTAGTTAAAAGATCTGATCCATTTCTACACAGAATTTCTTCTATAATATGTTGGCCCTGAGGGATTCACAATATTAGCTTACAAAGTATAATTTCTCTAAAATGTTCTTGGGTCTACACAATGGTTGAAAAGCCAAAATTCCTTTTCAAATGAGCTTCTATCCTATTTTATACAAAATAAAATTAGTAACTCCCTTTCAAATGAGCTTCTATCCTATTAGTAACTCCCATGTGTCATTTCATCTTCTTATTGAAGAGGAAGTTACAAAATGACTCATCTTCTCTTCCCTAATGACAATTGGGAAAAAAGGGACAAAATTTAGAGTAGTTAGGAAAAGGATGAAAGAAAAGGTAGGTATCATGTCATTTTCCTATGAACTTTTTCTTCTGAGGTAGGCCCTCCAAAATTCCAAATGGTCATAGAGTGATTAGATCCTCTTGTATGTCAACTATTCTAATGTTGCATTGATCAGAGAAATACTGTCATCGAGGGTGCTCATATCCTTCTCTAACTTTGTAATGAAATCTTGCACCATCGTATGAATTTTTACTAGCTGTAGAAGATGTTGATCAATAAGGTCGGTGAAGATGAAGGTAGTCGCTTCAACTATTTGTTTCCTTTGATTTGTGTTATCCTGAACTGCATTTACCATTTCTTTCGCTTCTAGGTTCTTTCCAAGTTCATATAACCTTGGGAGGTAGTCATTTCTGATCGATTCCTAAGCATCCTTGTGGATCCTTGAACATATTTCCATAGATTTGGTTACTTCTCTATGAACTATCTATCCTAATTGGTGGAAATGATCCAATGTATATGAATTGATCTTTCTCCCAGATTTTGACAGCCTATATAATTTAGGATGTGCATTAGGATTTTCCTCTATCCACCTATCCATGTCATCTATACCTTCACCGACAGTGTTGTAATGCAGCAACTTCATTTGGATCTTGTTGTTTTGGTCGATGGCTATGGAAGCTTCATCTTGGAAGAGGTGTATATGGGTGTATAAGTAAAAAATGGCACCTTCCAAGTCATTTATAACCTTCTCGACACTGACTTTGAATATTTGGAGGCTTCTTTAATCTACTTTCATTTTTCAGAGATTTTCCTTGAGTTCTCTAATATTTAAATCCTTCTCTTCATTTTTTTTGCATAACCTCTGTATGTTATCTATATTGGCATCCATGAATGAAGAAGTAGCTCTAGTTGTTGCCACAAGATCCTCTCTAAAATATCTCGTGACTAGTACTTGAGTGACCAGTGACATAGGATACCTTTACATCATTTTCATATTCTTAACTCTCTCTTGCATGATACTACCATTTTTACTTTCATACGTGAAGCTTCTCATATATAGCACTTCCACTGGTTGAAATGGCTCTGATAGGTCAAGGCCTTAACCACTTCTTGTTGTATCTGTCTCTGTGCTTGTGGTAAATTTTCCAAGGATATATAAATCCATTGGGCATGCATCATCCCCTCTTCTTTCTACATTTTTCTATTGCCTTTCCTCCTCAACATATTTTTCAGATGCTTCCTTTGCTTCTTTTTCAGTTATTTCTGCTAATACTCTTGTTGCTTATGCCATCTCTTTTTCTCTTTCTGCTGTATCTTTTGCTTCATATTCATATTTGGCTTTAGCTTTGTCATCCTAAACTTATTGCTTCTTCATGGAGTCATTCTTCTTATTCAACACCTTTTATTTATCCCTCCTCTTTTTATTTATTGTTTTTTATTTTTCCTCCTAGGTAGATCCTAAATGTGTTGAGATAGAGATGGGAGAAGATCTCTTGGATTCCTCTTATTCTATTTCTTTTCTGACTTCCTCTCTTGTTTCTTCTTCAACAATAATATTTCCCATTGGCTGGACACGCCTGTTGGATATGACGTCGTCGTATTTTCTATAATTTTGATCCACATCTTCCTCTTCCCATATTTCAGTAGCTATTGAAGTGTTCCCTTATGATATTTATAGGATCATGTCTTCTGAATATTTCTACTCCAAAATGATATCAAATTAAGATGCCTACCTTCACTTGGGCTTGTTTGGTATTCTCAAAGAAATAATTTCCAACGTATAAAGGTAGTGGGGCCCATATCACTTTCTTAAACCTATACAACATTCCTCCAACCCCATGTATAATAGTCGGATACACCCTTTCCTGAAGGATGAGCATGTCAGGTAAAAATCATGGAAGTAGGTGAGGCAGATTCATCGCATCATATACCATTATATAAGTGCCATGCTCGATTATATACTAGTCCCCGATTCTTCTTCTGACCATTATGGCTTTGTCTGTCATGCAAGGGGGAGTGACATAGAAGATAAATTCATATAAAGGAGAAATGAAGTGTTCGAAAATTATTTGGTACTTTGTATGGTATTTTTTCTCCCAGAGCACTTTGAATTATATGTGGATTGAGGTGCCGAATGGAAACCAACTCCACCCCTTGTTTAGATACCTATGGTTTGTACACATTATGTCCAAGAGGTACAAGGACACATGGAAACTGGGAATTTTTCCTAGGTGTTCTTGTGTTACTTCAGAGATGGAAACGATGATATTTTCAGAAAACATATCTTCCCAAATGAATGAAACACCTACATCTTCGCATAAATAAATCAGGGGCATGTATGACAGGGTGAATTGAGTTGTGTTTAGCTCCATGTATAACCTGCATAGCATGGCAACGAAATAGTCATAGGTCCTTAAGTTAGTCATGGGGTATCGAATCTTAGGCTTGTGTTTAAATGTTTGTCCACCCTATACCATTTGGGAAATAAGTCTTTCAACGTATATTCAAATTCACTGAGGATCTTGTTATCCAATATTTTATTACCTTCTTCAATGTGATAAAATTTAGCTAGAAATTATGGTTCAAATGAAGAAATAGGTTACTTTCATGCATTTCAAACATATCTATTATTTATGTTGATGTTTTTTAAAATCCATGAAATGGCATCTGCACAGGGGAAGACCGTTGGTTATGCTACCACCTTGAAGATCCGTGATTTTATAATATTTTTGTACGCATGGAGTTCATCTGGCTCTTCGACTTCTGTAGAGAAATTTGACTTCTTAAACATGTAGTTCACTTCCCTTTGTTGCAAAGTTTCTCCATCCTTTTCCATAATTCTAGCTATGTCATCATATATATCCCCGAATATTTCAACCTCTCTTGTTTGTTAGGAGCTCCCAGAGGGATCAATTCTAGATACTTTGCTTACCATATTCTTCCATGATGACATGTTTTTACCTACCAAAAAGATAATTTTAGGACAATATAACAAGATGCAATGTACTAGTTTAAATGCAGCTAAGAATATTGAAAGTAGACAATGATTAAGAACCTTGGTAAAACTTTGGAGGTGAAAGGCTATATGTTATACTTGAAAATCAAAACCAGAGGCCGAGGAAAGAACTTCTCCGATAAGGATGAAATAATGGAGATCGAAAAATTTAAGGACAACTCCTTCAATCACATCAAAGGATTTAGTAAGAACTCCTTCGATAAGGTTGGAGGAGTTAACCCAAAATTCCCCAATGAGTTATCGCAGGACTTATCATAAGTCTCATAGTAAATATCAGAGCACTTGAAAGTAACTCCTATGATCATATCAAAGGAGTTGAAAGTAACTCCTCTGATATGGTCCAAAGGGTTGTTTTCAAGTACTCCAAGTTGATGAGAGGAAAAGTATTAAACTCTCTTGAGTGCATCAAAAGATTTAGTAATAACTACTTTGATGTGTTTGAAGGAGTTAGATTGAAAGCTTTCAATATTTAAAAAAATTAGGGTTTTATGCGAGTAAAGTATGGGATTTTTGGGGTGAGGTAGAAGGTAGGCTCAAAGGTCCGAAGTTTATTATTGTTATATTCATTCGGAACCATTATCAAATCAAAAGGGTTTGTGTAGGATTTTAGGGCTTGCAAGGAAACCAGGTCGTAAGAACAGATAGAGGTGTTGTTACAATAGAAATTTGGGTCGACCGGACAGTGTATTTGAGCAAAGGAAAATTTCCAAAATGGAAAGAATGTGCACATTGCAAGACATGCACTAGTTAAGGAAATGGCCAAAGGTAAGGTGGAGAGAGGGAAGAAAACTATTCAGTTAGGGTAGTGAAACAAGAACCAAAGAGAAATTTAGAAAATCGAGATAATACCTAACCCTACCCTTAAACAAAATAAGGAAATATGACCTTACCTGGAACCTGATGCCACATGGCGAGTAATGATAGGTGGAAATAGGGGTAGCTCGATGCATTTTATCCTTATGGCTTTGTATTACTCAAATATCAATCGGTAATAATGAATTGACCCTATCCCATTTATATAGCTAAAAGGTTGTTTTGGCATTAACTATGGTAGGCAGGGTTGGTGTGGTCGGAGGTTCATAGACAAAGTTCTCCGATAATATCAGAAGCAATCATAGGAACTCCTCCGATGTGTTCAGAGGAGTTAGAGTTAAATCCTCCAAACACATCAGAGGATTTTCCTCTAACTTGTGTGATATCATTGCATATTGGGGAAGAAGAAAGTAACTCCTCTGAACTATTTGGATAAGTTATAAGTAACTCCTATGAACTGTTCAAAGAAGTTAGAAGAAAATCCTCCCAAATGTTCAGAGAAGTTAGAAGAAATTTTGTCGATTTCAAATTTGGATTTCAATACGAAGTCTTGATTATTTTTCACGAAAAAATAAGAGTTTTCTAAGTATCTTAAGGTGGGGAGGGAGACTTATGAGGATTTATCTTAGGCTCAAAAGATAAGGGGCTCCATTTTATAGGGAGGTAAGCAAGATCAAACGAAAAAATGGAGGGTTGTAGTGCTTTCCACAACAGGTACAACTCATGTGGATTGGTTTATAATATATTCCTACAACTGCCTCATAACCAAATTCTCCCTGACCACTTTAATAACAACTACAACAATTTTTTCCAAAGATTCCATGACCAAAACAAAGCTCCCTATCTTTGTGGTTGGACACTAGCACTTGATTTCTCACTTTAGTAATCTATTTTAAAAGTGTTGGGATCAAACACATTTGTAGAGATTCCTCTTTGATAATATGGTAAACACTTAATGTATAAGAAGATCCATTTGTGTCTGTAAAAGGGGAGGACACATAGAGAAACAATCTGATCTAAGATGGAATAGTGTAAAATTCTTGGAGATCTGATTTTAAATTTCAATTTAGAAATTTCTAGTTTTTTGTGTATATGTTTCATTTGGTTCAAGTTGTTCTAGTTTAATATTGGTGCCCCATTCTAGATGCATATATCACTCCATGAGAACAGATAATTGTGAAGTACATAACCTTTCATTTCTCTTTATGTGTGTTTATTTATTTATGCAACTTGATTTTATGTTACAATATTTTAATTCTGCAATAACATTTTCTTTCTTAGATTAAGCAATGTAATTTCCTTTCTGTAGAAACATATTATAAAACAAGTGAAATTAAGGAACCTAGAGACTGCATTTATAGTGCACAACATCTCGCAAGTGTTAGGACCCCAGGTTAAAAATTTAATGATAATATACTTGATTATTCTTGTTACAAACAATAAGGTAATTAAAGAGCCTCTCATTCTGGTGTCGTTTCCAGGGAGATGTTAAAGGGACAATGGTATTTTTTTCACTAGTTTTTAGATAACACATGGTATGGAGATGAGTAAGGAAAAGATGACTAACCTATCTGTGGGGTCTCATACATAATGTTACACACTCATATATATGCATTAGTTAATTTAGAAATAAAAAATATTTCCATGGTGTGGTAAAATCCACCCAAAGTATTAACCTCTCTATAGGAAAATTGGTGAGAGAGAAAAAAAACATTGTTGAATGAGGATTCCAATGAAGAAGGATCCAAAAGGATGTAGAAAACATTCACAGAAGGACATGAAGAACAATGAAAAAAAATCAATAAAGAAACTCTCTTTCATTTCTTTATTTTTACATTAATATGGATACTTTCAGTCTTGAATGACAATATGACTTTTTTGTGTGAACTATCATTCTTCCACCCCTATCTATTTCATTCACATTTTGTGTGCATAATCTAATTTTTATTCTAGGGACAATTGGTCACTCCACCTTGCATATCTTGTTGGAAACCGTTTCCTCGTTTTTAAGAGTGAATGGCAAATATGAGAATTGTTTTTTAGGGTACTAGCCTAGATATGAATCAACTTTTGAACCCCAATTCATCTCCTATGATACACTAAAATCAAGAAGAACATGGGTACCTGGTTTTGGAAACATCTATTGTTACCTTAGGTTGCTAAAATCTGAGAGGGAGTTAGGCCGCTAAAGAGTATTTCACATATATATGTTTCATCCTATAAGTAATAGCCACAATAATTCCAAGAAAACACGTTGTTGTCAATAAATTACCTCCATAACCCTAATCAAATTTTTATTCGACCTCCATTACAAACCTTCATTTGATTCCCTATATAAGAACACAACTTGTTTCTTTATCCTCAAAGTTTGTTTAGTTGAAATGTTAGTGCATGATAACTCTATGTATTGATACTTAAGGAACTCTTGAGGACATTATGATTTTTAGACCAATGACTAGAACTACATAAGTAGAGGAACGTTCATGATAAGTATGTGTTGAGGGGTCCTAAATACCTTTAAATAAACAACAGGAACCAAACCTGCCACAGAGGCCCAATTAGACTCTCCAACGTTTGATAGTGGAATGGTTCTCCAGATCATTCAATCCGACCAAATTATCGATGGAATTTACATAGTGACCAACTAGATGTCTTCTTATGAAAGTTCCTCCTTCATGTTTAAACTTTCTCTTTTTGTCTTTTCTTTTACTAGATGGGTCTGATAAAAAAATGTGTGCTGGTATAAATTAGTTAGTAAAGGGGGGTTCTTAACTACTGAAGAAGGATGATCTTGGGATAACCCTTATTCTCAAGAATGTAGACAAAGATATTCATACCTGTGACAAGCCTAGTACTAATACATTAACTTGTTGGTATTTCAATTATTCACTGAGATACAATTATTGAAAGAAAACACACATGCAATAAAATGATGGAAATAAAAATAGTTTCCTTAGATCTAGAATTAATCACACATTAACACAATGATTTTATTTCATAATTAGAGACAATACTTACAAAAGATATTGAAACAAATAACTTATCAATAGATTCATAAACTCTTACTCATTACAACATCCATTAATGAAATAAAGTTGGAAGTAATTCCTCCTCAATCCAATCACACAACGCCTTTGATGAAAAAAAAAACTTTGTCTCTAGTCCCAAACATGACTTCTCAATTAAGGTGGTTCAGAAATAGTTCCTTACAATTCCGAAAATGAGGGTCTTTTCCCAAACCATCAACCCTTTCTAAAAGGCCAATCCTATTATTTATAATGAATCATTAACTAAAAATAGATATTATGAGTGCAAGCTAAGTAAAACAAAATATCGCCACATGGTGCTTTCATCTCTCTATCTTCTAAGAATCATCAAATAGGTTTACTAAAGTGGATGACTCTTCTCATACTTTGACCATTTGATGAATATTTCCTCGCATGTGTTGGCATACAAGAACCTGTGTTGGTCCATTGGGGTTGAAAGGATTTCTTTCACTTCTACTTCCCATTCTCTGTACTTGATTATTTCAACACTTAACCACTGCAAAACTACTCAAGCCTTAATCAGATGCTCCATGAACTATTGTACTTGACTTGGAACCATGCTCACCACCTTTTCTATATCTAATTTCCATGATGAGTCTTCTTCTGCATGTTTCTTGACTATGTTATGGAGGCCGACAAAGTCTTCGGGTGAGTTGAATTATGGGAGTCTGATTTCTTTCATCTCTGGATTAATATTTTCCCATCTCTTTTTTCACTCGACCCACTTCTCCTGAATCTCCCGCTGAGGTTCCTGGGCCATTTTACCCAGTATTTGGCCACTTTCCTGTTCTGATCTATGTTGTTGTCCCTCAACACCCAAATGTCGTGGCCTTCGACATATCGAACCTTTTGAACCAGTCTTATGTAATTGATCCTTTATATGTTGTGGTGAGCCTTCTCATACCACCTTTCCACGTCCTTGAAGTTCTCTAGTGCCATAAGGGTATCTTCTTAGAAATCGAATATACCTGCAGTGAAAAGGTGTCGTTCATTTGTGAATTTGGCATAGGAATATTGGAACTCACTTCTCAAAAACACCGTGGCCTGTGTGGAGTCCTGATATTATTTTTTCGAGTGGAACAGATGCTCCAACTCCTTAAGTGAAGCAGCCAACTCCTTTTCATCTCTTCTTTCTCTATCCAATGTGGCATCTGTGATATCAATCCCTATGTTGATAAGCTCATATGTCTTGGTGTGTTTTGCGTTGAACAACTCCTCCTCTATATTGATGAGAATTTAACTATCCAACTTCAGCCTCCTCTCCTTAGTGGTTCTCTTCATGATGGATTTTCTCTTCCTATCATAGGAGATCACTTGTATGTTGACAAGATCAACAACAAGTTTGGGGATTTTTTTTTCTCCCCAGGTTAGAGTATTTCCTAGGCTCCCAGCTATATGTATCTATTCCAAGATTGGTTCCTATAATTCTTCTATATGTCCCAATGGCTCGACCTCCATTTGTTGTGTGTCAGTTGGTGAGGCATCATCTAAAATTGAAGAGTCAGGGATAGGTTCGGTACTTACTGGGTAATTGACTGTCAGAGTGTCAATTTCTTACTGTGGAATTTTCTCTTTCTGCCCACCCGATCCTAGCTCATCCTTTGAGTTGTCTATTGGGGTTCCCGACAAGTCAAGTAGCTTAGTGTATAAGAAAATTTTGACCTCATGGTCGCTCTGTGGCAGGTTTTGAATTGAAGCATCATGACCTAGGTTAGATGCTTTCTCAAGTTCCTTTTCCTCTCTAATCTACACCAGAGTCACCAGGGAAACCTCTGAACTCTCCTCATCATCATAGATAGTTATCAAGTCAAACAAGGGGTTTTGTACACTTGTCCTACCTGGTGTCCTTGTTATCTCAGGCTGGGTTTAAATTCCCTTTGGTGATCTGATCTATGGTGGTCAAGCTTTGGGGTTTTTTGGACCAATGATTTCTTCCAGTTGTATTAGCCCTAAGACACTTGTCTCTCCTCTTCTTTCGAATGGGTCGTTAGTGGGAATCCTTGACATCTCCACAAGATCAGGGCCATTTTTCAACTGATCAATGATTCTATGGGCCCCTTATAGAAAGAGAAATCCTCTTCTTTGTGCCTCTATAGTCTCTATAGCTCTAATATCTTTCTGAACTCTAAGGGCCTCTTGATTTGACTGCTCTATTGTCTCCACTTGTTCATCAATTATCATAGCCTTGAACTTGGTCATGTTCAAGTTATCCATCCTATGTACTACCTCCTCCTAGTCTTGAGAGCACTCTGTGAAAATTTCATCCTCAAATTTATCATGCACATATGGCCAACAGGATGATACCTGTGAAGCATGTTGGAGGACTAGACCTTTAGGGTCGTTCTTGCAGAATCGTCCTGTTGGGAACCTGAATTCAAGCTGGCTAAACCCTTCTTGATTAGCTTGAGAAGTGTCCTTTACCAAATAAAACCCCATATGAAAACCGTAGGGAAGGAAAGCCCGCTTCTTGTCCTTGACTAGTTTGGAATTATAGCCCTACAAGATAGTCGAATATAATATTTCTCCCACAATGAGTTGGTATAGGACGTGAGAGGGTAGTAGATGTGGTGCTATGGTGGCCCTAAACACCCTGATATAGGTTGAGCGTTCATCTAAATACTAGTGACCTACCTTTGCTACCAATTTCTTGGCTATTGTGGATAATATTGAGCATTCCTTTCTAAATACAATGAAATGAGTACGAGCGATGAATTCATCACAAATGAGTGCATAGGGATTTGTATACCTATTCTCCCATAGTATGTTGAAATAAATGTGGACAGGGAGTTCCACAACATGCCAACTTAAATTCATGTCGGTGAAGAAATTTCTCACACAGATCACATTGAGCAAGTACGAGGCCATGTGGAAAGTGGGTTCTTCCCCTTCTTTCGGCGTCTGAGCCTGATATACACAGATGCTCAATTTATTGGAAATTATCACTTCCCAGTTGAAGCTACTTCTAGGGATCACCGTTGTGTATGTTAAGGGAATCCATGCTTCCAAAAACTTGGAGTAGTCCTTCTCTCCATACAGTCGACATATGAGAGCCATAAAATAGATGTATGGCTCCCTCAAGTTAATTGTCCCATATTATCCATTCCTCCAGTTGGTAAAATTCTTGTCCTCCTTCCACCATGAGGCCATCAACTGACTAGTGTCGTGGAATTCGTAGAACTTCACCACGAATTTTGTGTTTAGACAATCCTCTGGGTATTTGATTTTGTAGAAATTCTGGACTTTTGTCAGGAGGAAAAATATGACACACCCGCCAGTCTCATAATTGATTAAGCATTTCTGCGTGTCTGTATGGTCGATTAGACACTTCAAAACCTCTATGCATGGGAAAACCAAGGTTATGTTGGCTCCCATGTGCAAATATGACTGTCGGATATTTGGGAACACATGGTCATCAAGCTCCCTTACATTCGAGTCACTATGTGGGATATACTTCAGGTAGTCCTCCCAACTAATTCTGTTGAAAAGGTCCTCCCACTGTGGGAAAATTACTTTGGATCCAGTTCTTTCTTTTGTATCACCGAAGACCAGAGTTTGGACAAAGGCTTTCTTTGTTGAGGTTTTTATGATCGGTTCTGCCCTGGGAGTGTACTCCAACTACCTCGCAGTACCAGGAGAATAACCTTCACCTATTTATGCTTCCTTTACCTTGGGTGTTCTCGGTGAGCGTCTGGTGGTTGGATTTATTGGAGGCATTTTCCCTGCAACTTAGAAAATCGTTAGAGATTGTGCAAATAATGATATGTATATATAGAAAATCATGACCGCCGAATTGAAAAATTTGAACACATACCTATACTACTTGTTTAACCTGGTCTTGATAACCTGAGAATCAACACAGTCTCAAGACACTTTCTTTTCTTCTTCGAATGCTCTGGAATTCAAACTTGTGCACAAAATGAAAATTTTCAAATTTGTTCTAGAGATTTAAACATGGATGAACTTACCTTGTCGCCTCAACCATTCAATTCGGGTTATGAGTGTATTTCTATTAAATCTTCCACCAGATATTCAAATATGTTTTAAAATTAAATTTGATCATAGGTCGATGATGTGGTTGTAGGTTGTAGTGTGGACTATCAGTGATTTCATATCATTTTTGTTCAATTAGCACACGAGGTATCAACACATGCGGGATGAAGAATTAACTAGTTTATTAAATTCTAGAATCTTGTCGTATCTCATGCCAGAAACATGTCGTCATTTCGCCAGTCCAGCTGGTGAGTTGGGGGTCGAGGTTTCACTTTGAACACTTTTCGCAGATATCTCCTTGCAAACTATTCAATGCCGAACGACCTTACCATACATATATGACATGGTAAGGCTGACTTGGAAGTGTGACTAGGATACATGAAACCTTAATATGACTTGGGACTAAGACAGGTCGTGCAACACCCCTATGTGACAAAGACACGTGGCACTCGAGACCGGCGTCTTCATTTACCTGAGTCAATTGGAATCGATAATTTCCTTAAGCTATACTTTCTAAACTCAATCCTATCTCGTCGAAGTTGAAAAAGTATCAAGTATCGAAGATTGACGATAAAAATACCCAAGTTCTCTCATATCACCTCTCTCAAAAAGGTCCTAATTTCGAAAGTGTATCAGGGATCGACGATCGATGGTTTCTTTAACGAGAAAAAATCAATTTTTTTGATATTTTTAGATTTTCCCCGACCCTGAGAAAGCGCATCAGTCATCAACTATCGGTGGTTTATTTATGGATTTTTTCAATGTCTATCCCTCCCATACTTTGCAGATGTCGATGGGGATCAACTATCTCTCGAACTTTGTGGCGAATAAATCAATCGAACCAACTCCACCTTCTATCGATGTCGATGGGGCATCGATGATCGACAGAAGGTGGTGTTGGTTTGATAAGAGTCATGAAAAAAAATAAAAAATAAAACATCCCCCAAAGTGAACTCAAATTAGACAGTAAAAGAAAACAATCATACCCAAAAAATGGTAAATTTTCATAAGGATTTTAGGGTGTGTTGAACGTTCAACAAATGGTGATTTACTAGGCAAAATAAAAATATATGTTCCTTCCGCGGGCTTAGTTGATGTGGAAGATGGTTAAGAACCTAACTGTTTTTTTTTATCAGAGTCTCTTCTATCCTTGCATTTAAAATTCCCCCTGTTTGTGAATACGGGCCTGCCTATGGAGTTTTACCCTTTATTCCACCTATTATAACCTAGGAAAATCCCATGGACAAACACAACCATTAAGAATGGTCATTTTTGGGCCAGGATTGCCAAAATGAACAAGGAAATTTTTAGCGGTAAATATTCACCAAGAAAATCATATCAACTGTTGTCGCCCATTCGGGGGTGCAGAATCACATTTCGTTTGACACCAAGAGTCATTCGAAGTCCCAAAGTAAATATAGACCATCCATCAGAGGGTACACATGGTGACAGATCATTCACTTTAGAGATTTTCCTTTAGAAGATTCTTCATGTTTCACATTTGAAACACTTGAAGCCCGAAAGTCCGAAGTGAATCTGGACCATTGATCCCAAGTAAAGGAGAACCTTCGATCCTCGCAGAAGTTAAATATCACCCGAATCAAATATCTTCATCAGATAAAAAATTACGCTTCCTTGTGGGGATGTAAACTGGTCAGGCATTAATTTTACTAAGCGGTCCCACAATCAGAACCATGGTAGTTTTGGAAGGGTACGTGGTAGCTTGTAGTGGATTGTGGGCCCAAAGGAAATCTGGATCCAAACCACCCTCAATAGCTCCCGCAATCACATGCTTGAATGACATCAGATCACCATGTCACCTCCACATGACTACCACTCATCCCACTCACTACTATCACTCCTCTCACCGCCCAAAACTTGTCCTTTGTTAGCCACCAGGATAATATCCATCAGCGGTGGCCTACCTCTCCAAATCAATGGTCCTTGTCCCATCTCGGACCCCCCCGAACATTATACCTTTAACGGTGGGGGGGGGGGGAGTCCGAGCAAGTGGTTTTCCCATTGCGGGCCCTACCTAACGTGGAGGCTCCTCAAGAACTCATAATCCCCCTCTCTAATCAACTTACCACCTACCCCCTCCTCCGAGTTCCTCCCGGGTTGTTTTTCAATACCACCCCCTCTCACCTTTCGCCACCTATTCTCCACTCACTTCCCAATGTATCTACTCCTCCTCTCATTATGCGCCACCCGTATCCTCCACTACACGTTTCCAACTCCATACTCTTGATACCTCCACCATAGTCACACCTCCTCTCACTTTGAAATCTATCTTCACACGTCATCTACCCTCACGTCCATTCATCCAGTCTCTCGATTGGATGCTCGCCTCCACGTCTCCTCTCATTCCCAATGAGTGGACAACCATTCCAGAAAATCTATTTCACATGTACATATGGCATCTAACAAGGTCAATATACAACGAGCTTGGCTTCTAAAAGATCAGACATAGATAGAGAGTTAAGTCTCAGTCACAGGTCTACGCATATTAGTCTTAGAAACACTTCAACAAACTCTGCTCATGCATATGGTTATCTCCAGTGGCCTCCAACAGCTCACAGACATGTTGTCGTTCAACACAAATCTCTTATCTGTCACTCCGAGGCCTATTTTCAGCCACTCAGTTCCTCCAGCACATGCATCAGTTATGTCACAGAGACAGTAGTAGTTTTATTTGTTTAAGTCCAACATTTTCCTAGATTAGATGCAAGAGTGGTATTTTACGTATGATAAGAACCACTCTTTCCAATTAAGTCCACTGTCTTAGTAAAGTTAATTATTTGATTTATGAATAGTTCCCTAAATTTAGGACTCATTCCCCTAAGGACGAGAGCCACTGCAAATCTTTTAAATAGTTAGTTTTTGGATATTGTTGAGGTCAGATTTTTTGAGGAAAGAATAACAATACAAAAAATTGGTTGGACCTATTTTATGCATGGATTAAATATCTCTACTTGGTGAACACACTCTTAATGACATTGTTTCGTTCAACTCTTCATGTGTTTCATTCTTATCTTGAATACAGTTTTTGATTTGTGCAATGTACATTTTATTTCCTTTAAGCTATTGTACAACTTACTTTCACTGATATGCAACCTGTCAAACACCTATTCTTTGTTGAAGATTTGTTTTCTGCAGCCTATGGGAGTTATTGTGTTTTGATACATGTTTGATGTATTGAAATGATATTTTAAGTATTGAACTTCTTGCAGCAGACTATTCATTGAGTAGTTTTTTGTTTCCATCTATTTTATATTATTTCACTAGTCTGTCATTAGTGTGCCATCAACAAAGGAGGGCCCTCATCCATATCATTCAACCAACCCAACCTTGCCTTTTTCTTGATAGAATAACCCTCTGACCAACAAAAAAAATATTTAAAAGAAACAATCATTCTAAATTGATATGTGGCATAGATTTTCCCTTTAGTAGTTAGGTGCAGGCCTTAGGACCAACACCACCTTCGTTCCTCTTGACCATGACCCACACCCCCTTTTGATAAGAGTCGAGTAAAGAATTCACTGGCACCAGGCCTTTTAGTTATCATCATTCATTTGCTGCGATGTCACTCCGCTGCTAGTGAACGTCCATAGCCCCGATGGAGTCACCTCGATGTCACAGAACTTGGTCTGCTACCAATGAGCATCCATAGCCTCGATGGAGTTATATTCATACCCTCTCCTACTTCATGCTCATTTGATATAATTGATTTATTTTTGGTAGAGATGCCCTGAGCGAGTGGGAGAGTAGGACGTCTTTTATCTACAAGCATAGATGGTTAAGGAAAAAAATTTCCTAGCTCTGTCTTGAGGTACATGTGGTCCTTTCCAACTTACCATATTTCCCTTTAGGTTTTACCATACCACCATGCAAACACTTCATCATTTTCCAAGGTTGTTTATTCACAACGATTAGATACATAACTCTTTTAAGAAAAACACAGTTTGCCCAACGTTTATTGTGTTGCATGTAAGCATGAGTCAAGAACAGATTTTGCTACACCGTATTGATTAAGGTCAACCAATTCCTCGCGGAACACAAATTTATTGCAAAAGAATACCACAAAAAAGAAAAACAAAAATAAAGGACTTTGCAAAAATAGAATAACATGAAAACACACACATTTTTTATTTATTCTTATTTATTTATTTTTAATAGAAATATTGTTTTAGGGCTTGTCCATTCACTAGGAGGGTGTCACGTTCCCCCCTCATATTTTTCAACCGATAAATTCTTTCCCCAAGTTTCTCAACTAACTGGAAAGGTCCGATCCATACATTCTGAAACTTTGAATGTTTTCCCTTCGGTTCATTTTCTCTGTCCCATTTCAAGACTAAGTCTCCTACTTCAAAATTATTCTCTTTGGCCTTATGCTTGTCAAACCATATTTTATCTATCTGTTGATGAGCGTTGACCTTCGATTTTTCTTTCTGCCTTTCCTCTTCCATCATGAGGAGGGTATCAATTCTTTATTGAATAAGCGATGAGGGTTGTCCTCTAGCTCCCTGAGCAAGATGAAGAGATGGAAGATAAACCCCGTTCGGGGAATGGATTCTTTTCTGTATGCCAGAAAGTATGGGGATTTTTCTATAGCTTCCTTGGGTGTTAATATATCGGCCCATAAGGCATTATGAAGAAAACTATGTCAATTCCTTTGATTTTATGCAACTGCTTTCTTCAAGATGCTCACTAGGTTCTTATTGGTTGACTATGCCACTCCATTCCCCTATGGATAGTAGTTTGCAGAGTATCTGATTATGATTCCTTTATCTAGAGAAAAATATCTTAATAGGGTGGAATAAGAGTAAGATGCATTTTCAAAAACAATAACGAAAGGCATACCAAACCTTGTAATCAGTTGTTGTTCTATGAATTGTATTATCCCATTTTCATTCACAAGAGTCAGAGGGATAGACTCTGTCCATTTCGTGAAATAATCCGTAGCAGTCAGTATGTATCTATGTTGTTTTGAAGAAATCAGGGTAATATCCCCTATGACATATAACCCCCATTTCTTGAATGGTCTGGATATGGCCACTAGTTGGAGTGGAACAATTGTTCTCTTTTCCCTCCCTGTGCTTATTTGACAAGTTTTACAATTTCTAGCATATGTATGAGCGTCTCTAAACAGAGTAGGATAGTAATAGCCGAATCTTAGTATTTTTTGAATGGTGGTATTCCCTGCAAAGTGTCCACATCCAGGACCATAATGGAGCTCCTTTAGATCCTTTTATGCGTCTTCTCATTTGATACATCTCAAAAGTACCCCATAATAATTTACATGGAAGAAAACTGAATTTATGAGACAATATTCTGCCAATTTTAGTCTGAGAGCTCTCCTTTCCCTAGGGTTTAGGTTTTTTGGGCAAGTCTCGTGATGCATGAGATAATTTAGTTTTCCATACCAAGACTCCTTCCATGGGGGAACATGTAAATCTTTGCTACACCATAGTGCCAATTCATTCTCCCACCCGAAGTCTTCATTTACTTGGTCTTGGGCTTCAGCAACCATTTTACACAATCCCTATCCCTTAACTAGTTTGGCAGGTTTTATATATAGATCAAATTCTTGGACAACTACCATCCAATTTCCTCTTCTCTCCCCCATTTTCTGTTCAATGAATAGGGATCGAACTGCAAGATGAGGCACAATAAATTTGGTGTGATTTTTTAGGATGTAAGATCTGAAATGTTTTACTGCTTTGTATACCACATAAGCCTGTTTGTTTATAGCCATGTAATTTAGTTTGGACCCTTGGAGATTAATTCTCATAAATGAGACTGGGGCCTCATTGTTATAATCATCCTTCTGAGTCAATACTATAGCTAAATATTGGTCAGAGGCAAAAGTATAAAGGAAAAAATATTTTCTAAAGTCGAGACTTCGCAACACTGGAGCTTGAGATATTATAGTCTTAATATTACTGGAAGCATTTTTTCGTTCTTCATCCCACTTAAATTCAACATCCTTGCGGATCATTTTTTTAAGGGTTTGATAGTTTCAGGGAAATCGGGGGTGAACTTCCTCACAAAATTGATTTTCCCAAAGAAGGATTGCATAGCCTTTTTGTTGTGGGGTAAGGGACGTTGAAGTATTTCCCTAATTATTTCTAGGTCTATGCGAATTCCTGCTTGAGATATAATATGACCTAGTAATTTCCCTTCCTCAACACCAAAGACAATTTTCTTAGGGTTTAAAGATATATCGTGTTTTCTAGACCTGTCGAAAATCTGGGTTAGATGTTGAAGGTGATATTCTATGTTCTTTGAATACATAGTCACGTCGTCCAAATAGACTACTACACACTTGTTGATCAATCCCTGAAAATCTACATCCATGGCCCTCTCGAAGGTTTCCCCTACATTAATTAACCCAAAGGGAATGCGTTTATAAGAAAAGGTTCCCCACTTTATTCAAAATGTAGTTTTCAATCGGTCTTCCTATGAAACTAGAACTTGGTTGTAACCTGAAAAATTGTCTAGCGGGGAGAAAATATCAAAACCAAACACATTTTGCAAGAGTTGTTCCATTAGTGGGACTGGCTAGTTATCCTTTTATGATTCTCTGTTGAGGTTCTTGAAATCCACACACATGCGGATTTCCCTAGACTTTTTCCTGATAGGAAGAAAATTTGTTACCTAGGCAGAGTGTCTAACCTGAAAGATAATTTTAGCATCTAGTAATTTATTTAACTCTTGACACATGAGGGGTTCCAGAGATGGGTGGTACTTCCAGAGCTTCTGTTGGAAGGGTTTTACTCTGTATTTTAACTGGATTGTGTGTTGAATAATACAGGTATCATAAGTTTTCATATCTTGGTAGGACCACACAAAAACATCCTTATATTCTCTAAAAAGTTTGAGATAGGATTTCCTTTCTTCTTTCGACATTGTCTTGCCTAGATTTATATTTTTTGGGTTTTTAGGTTTATATTCTCGTACATGAGAGACAAGCTCCATGTCATTGTGTTTGTTGACACCTTAAATCTTTCCCTTAAGTCAAAGAGGTTTTCCAAATTGGCTACCCCTTTCGGTATCATGTGAAACTTTGGTATGTTACTAGAGTGATCTGTTTCACATCTTCGTTCATGGGAATCAGTTTCTACTAATTTCTCTTGGAATACTTCATCTTCAATATCTGAGTCTTTAAAAGTTTCTTGATTGGTTTGAAAGTTTATAATTTGTTCATCTCCTTCAAATACCATCCAATTAGAAATATTTTTGGGAACTAATGGTTTGTAGAGTAGTTCGACAATGAACCTGGAGGATTATTAGTCTTCTAAAGGGTATAGCCTTGAGGAAAAAGTGGCTAGGGAGTCAACACGGGTATTCTTTGTCCTGGGGATCACTGTAACATTGAAGGCCTCAAATTGTTCTATTAGCCTATGCACTTCCTATTGGTAATTTCTCAGGCGGGGAGAGTTGAAATGTATAATATTATTTACTTTTCTAATGATAATTTCAGAGTCCTCAAAAACCTTTAGTTCTTTAATGTTTAAGTCTATGGATTTCTTTAGTCCTTGCACTAAAGATTCATAATCAATAGTATTATTAGTGCATTCAAATTATAGTCTGGAAGATAGGAAATTTCGCTTCCCCTTTGGGTCAATGAGGATACATCCCGCTCCTGACCCTTCTTGCAATTTAGACCCATCAAAGTACAATGTCCAAACTTGTGAGTGAACATCATCAACTTCTCCTTACCTACGAACTTCCTCCCCTCTACCTACATTCTTTGTGGTTTCCATCAGAGGTTCTTGATGGAAGAGGCTTTCTTCTACTGCTACCAGTAGATTTACTTGGAAAGTCATTTCAAAGTTTTGAGTAAGAGGTACAATAAATGAGAGAGGGGAGAAATTACCAAAATAAGAGTCATGAGTGTAGTTTCCTAACATGGGGAAATATGTCGATGAGGGCTTGTTGAAGGCTTCTAAATCGGTGAAAATATGTTTGAGATACCTTTCTCTATTAATCCTAATCATGTTTGTGTGTCCCTTTAATGGAAACCATAGGTGATCCTAGTCTGTGCTAAAGTATCCATTCAACTTCTTAGACCAATATCGACTAAGTAGTAGCCCATAAGGTTCTGGTATATCTACTACAATGATGTCAATCACTTGAACAAATTTTGGGTGTGTAGCCATTCTGATCATGACATCCTTGATTTCTATAATAAGCTTTACCTGAGTTATGTCTAGTTGTATAACATGTTTATCACTTTTGAGCGGGATTGCGTTTAATTTCTTCCAGATAGATAATGGAAAAACATTATAGGATGCACCTAAGTCAACTAAAAAATTATGGAGGTTTTGGTTGAAGACTGTTAACATTAAAAGGAACAGTGGGACAAAAGGATTTCCTTTTTTATCTATAGAACAAGCATTCACATTTAGTTTATTTTTTAGATCTGTGGGAGCTAGATTTTTCCCTTGGTCAATTATTTTTATAGGGGTTTCTACTGACTTTAAGGATTGTAATAGAAATTCTTTTTGCTAGGGAATTCTACACATGTCCATGAACAACACATTTTCCTTCAATTTTTTTAAATATTCTACTATGTTGTAGTATATCTTGGGTAATTTTCATGTATGGATGTTTATAGGATGTATTTGGGAGACAAAAGGGTCTTTCGGGTGATCGGATTTTTGTTTTCCTCTCAAATTTTGGACAATGGTAAGGTCATTTGAGACTAGATGACCCCTACTTCGCATTGTTACAGCCAAAAACCTTAGCGAGTGGTTCTTGAACTTCAAATATATCATCGGAAGGCATTCACAAGTCAGGATCCCACAACAACATGGTTGTTTCTTCCGATGGGTCTACTTCCTCCTTATCTGCAATATTTACCACTGAGTCGCTTGATTGTTCGGTAAGGGAGACTTTGCCTAGGAACCAATTGGCCATCAAATTCATGGCATGCAACCATTGTGTACAATATCTTTCAATGTGTTTCTCTTGATGATAGGTACATAAAGAGTCCAATGCTACATTCACCGGGTCAATGTTTAAGTTGGTTGGGGGAGGTTCAATTTCTTTGAATGGTGGCTTTCTCTTAAAAAATGGTTTATAAGGCCTTTGGCCCTGGTTTCCTTCCCTTGCACTTCTTTTCATATCTATGATTTCATTTCACAATTTCTTTATCATCCGTTGTAGGTATTCTATGTCTCCACTACCCTTTTCAGAACCTTTTTCTATTTTTTTTCCTAGGGTTCTAGTCAAAAAGAGTCCTCTCTTGGGTGGAGATTGAGCTTCCTTCTTAACTAGTGAGACCTAACCCTCTTTACATCCATTCATTTGGAATTCTATTGTTTTGGCTTCCTTGAAATTTTCAGCTAGGGTATGCTTGGCATCCCTTTTTACGAACATGGAAATAGAAGAAAGGAGAGCATTAGCATATACCTCAATTTGCAACTCCTAAGTGGGTTTAGATTTGGGTTGAAATTTGTTTAGTATAGTGGTAAATCACTGATTGAAGTATTTAACCTTTTATTTTGAACTCATGGTGGCAGTGAACAATTCAGCCATTAAATCTCTTGTAGTGGTTTTTTCTGCAAATTTGTCTAAAAAATCCTTTTGAAACTTCATCCAACTATTTATGGACCCTACAAGCATGTTAAAATACCACGTGGAGGTTGAATTCCCAAAGGCATAGGGAAACATATTGCATACTACATCTTCATGTTGGACATTCATTGATCTAATAGCTAGTATGAACTTCTTAATATGGTCTTCAGGCAATCCCGAGGTTTTAGGGTCAAATTTGGGGAGTACATTTTTTGGATGTTGAGGGAGGTTATGTACCCGTCCTAGGATTTCCAGGGCATCTTTGGACAAACATGGTTGATTTTTGTGAGGTGGGTTTCCCCTTTCTTCATTATGATCATTGTTATCCTCTATGTCGTATGAATTCAAAGCTGAGCGATCTGAGTTAAACCCTTCCTTGTCAGATTCAAAATTGTTGAGCTCAGAGTAGATACCAGCTATTATTTCAGGGATCATATTAAGGGGATGTTCAATCTCAGTGAGGGAAAACTCTATCATGTCTTCTATTGTGTGAAAAAAAACATAGACAGGGGTGTCGACCACTGGTCAACTTACTTTTTTTCTACGAGGAAGTAACATAGATAAGGGTAATGATCCGATTTGTTGGGCATAAGCTCTTGTATTTCTTCTTAACTGGTTCAACTCCTCGTGAGGAAGAGTGTAAGGTATTTTAGGGAATAGATGTTCTTCCTTTTGCTGGGGTGAGTTAGTCATTTTAGGAGTACTTAGTGTGTGTGGGATGTCTTGAGATTGACTATCCATGCATGTGGTATGTTTTGAATCTGTAGGCTATGCGAGATATTATATCAGAAATATTGTTAGCCATTCTTTCATAGGCCCTCCTTCTAGCGGAAATTCTATTGAGGGGTCCTAAATACCTTTAACTCAACATCAGAAACCAAACCTACCACAGAGGCCCAATTAGACTCTGCAACGTTTGATAGTGGAATGGTTCTCCAGATCTTTCGATTCAGAAAAATTATCAATGGGCTTTATGTAGTTAGTGATAGGATGTCTTCCTATGAAAGTTCCTCCATTTTAAACGTTCTCTTTTTGTCTTTTCTTTTATTAGATGGGTCTGATAAAAATATGTGTGTTGGTATAAACCAACTGGTAAAGGGGGGTTCTTAACTACTGAAGAAGGATGAGCTTGGGATAACCCTTGTTCTCAAGCATGCAAACAAAGATATTCACAGCTATGATAAGCCTAGTACTAATACATTAACTTGTCAGTATTTCAATTAATGACTGAGATACAATTATCGAAAGAAAACATGCATGCAATAAAATGATGGAAAGAAAAAAAGTTTCCTTAGCTCTAGCATTAATCACACATTAACACAACGATTTGATTTCATCATTAGAGACAAGACTTACAAAAATTATTGAAACAACTAACTTATCAATAGATTAAAAAACTCTTACGTGTTAAAGCATTCATTAATGAAATAAAGTTGGAAGTAATTCCTCCTCAATCCAATCACACAGTGTATTTGATGAAAAACATAAATTTGTCTCTGATCCTAAACATGACTTCTTAAAAAGGTAGTTCATAAATAGTTCCTTACAATTATGAAAATGAGGGTCTTTCCCAAAACCATTGACCCTTGCTAAAAGGTCAATCCTCTTATTTATAATGAATCATTAACTAAAAATAGCTATTATGAGTGCAAGCTAAGTAAAACAAAAATCCCCACATGGCACTTTCATCTCTCTATATTCTAAGAATCATCAAATAGTTTTACTGAAGTGGATGAATCTTCTCATACTCTGACCATTTGATGAAGAGTTCCTCACATGTGTTGGCATATGAGAACCTGTACTGGTCCATCGAGGCTGAAAGGATTTATTTCACTTTTATTTCCCATGCTCTGTACTTGATTATTTTAACACTTAACCACTGCAAAACTTCTCCAGCCTTAATCAAACGCTCCATGAACTATTGTACTTGACTTGGCACCATGTTGGCCACCTTTTCTATCTTTGATGTTCATACCGAGTCTTGTTCTGCATGTTTCTTGACTATAACATGCAAGTAGACAAAGTCTTCTGGTGAGCCAAATTCTGAGAGTCCAATGTATTTCATCTCCTGATTAATATTTTCCCATCTCTTTTCACACTCGACCCACTTCTCCTTAATCTCCTGCTGAGGTTCCTCGACAATTTTTACCCAGTATTTGGTCGCTTTCCTGATCTGATCTATGTTTCTATCCCTCAACACCCGAATGTTTTGCTCTTCGACGTCTTATCACTTATAAACCACACTGATGTAATTGATCCTTTCTATGGCTTGGTGAGCCTTCTCATACCACCTTTCCACGTCCTTCCAGGTCGCTAGTTCCATAAGGGTTTCTTCTTGGAATTCAGATATACCTGAAGTGAAAAGGTGTTATTCATTTGTGAATTTGGAATATGCATATTGGAACTCACTTCTCAAAAACACCGTGGCATGTGTGGGGTCCCGATAGTATTTTTTCGAATGGCGCAAATGATCCAACTCCTTAAGTGCACCGACCAACTCCTTTTAATATCTTCTTTCTCTATCCAATGTGGCATCTGTGATAGCCATCACTGTGTCGATAAGCTCAAATGTCTTGGCATGTTCTATCCTCCGCAACTTCTCCTCTATAGTGATGAGAATCAAACTATCCAACATGATCCTCCTCTTCTTAGTGGTTCTCTTTATGATGGATTTTCTCTTCCTGTCATAGGATATCGCTTGTATGTCGATGACCTCATCAACAGGTTTGGGGATTTGTTTTTCTCCCCAGGTTATAGTATTTCCTAGGCTCCTGGCTATTTGTATATTTTCCAGGATTGGTTCTTGGACTTCTTCTATATGTCTCGATGGCTCGAACTCCATTTTTTGTGCATCGGTTGGTGAGGCATCGAAATAAATTGAAGAGTCGGGGATAGGTACAGTACTTACTAGGTAATCGGTTGTTGGAGTGCTAATTTATTGCTATGAAATTTCCTCTTTATGGCCACCCGATCCTAGCTCATCCTTTGAGTTGTCTATTGGGGTTCCCGACAAGTCGAGTAGCTCATCCTTTGAGCTGTCTATTGGGGTTATTGGGAGTGTACTCCAACTTCCTTGCAGTATGAGGAGAATAAACTTCACTTGTTTCTTCTTCCTTTATCTTGGGTTCTCTTGCTGAGCGTCTGGTGGTTGGATTTCTCGAAGGCATTTTCCCTGCAACTTAGAAAATAGTTAGAGATTGGGAAATCAATGAGATGTATGTATAGAAAATCATGATCATCGAATTGATAAATTTGAACACATACCTCTGTTGTTTTTTTAACCTGGTCTTGATAATCTGAGAATCAACACAGTCTCGAGACGCTTGCTTTGCTTCTTCAGATGCTATGGAATTAAAACTTCTATGCAGAATGAAATTGTTCAAAGTCATTCTAGATATTTAAAGAGGGATGAGATTACCTTGTCGCCTCAACCATTTAATTTGGGTTATGAGTGTAGTTCTATTAAATCTTCCGCTAGATCCTCAAAGACGTTTTAAAATTAAATTCGATCATAGGTTGACAGCGTGGGCGCGAGTTGTAACGTGGCCTATTGGTGATTTCAAATCATTGGTTTTCAATCAATGCACAAGGTAGAAACATATGCAGGATGAAGCATTAACTAGTTTATTAAATTTCAGAATGAGATCGTAACTCATGTCGAAAACATCCCATCGTTTCGCCAATTTAGCTGGTGAGTCGAGGGTTGGGGTTCCACTTTGAAAACTTTTTGTAGATATCTCCTTACAAAATCTCTGATGTTGAATGATCTTTCCATACAGAGTTGACGTGGCAAGGATGACTGGGAGGTGTGACTAGGACACAAGAAACCTTAATATGACTCAGGATGAAACCAGGATGTGCGACACCCCTACGCGATAAAGACACGTGGCACTCGAGACCGATGTCTTCATTTAATCAAGTCAATCGGAATCGAGACTTTCCTTAAGCTATATGTTCTAAAACTGATCCTATATCACCGATGCTAAAAAAGTATCAAGGATGAGAGATCGATGATAAACCTACCCAAGTGCTCTCGTATCAACTCTCTTGAAAAAGTCTCGATGCCGAAAGTGTATCGGGGATCACCGATCGTCGGTTTCTTTAACACAGAAAAAATTGATTGTTTTAATCTTTTTAGATTTTTCCCGAACCCAAGACAGCACTTCGGTCATCAGATATTGGTGGTTTCCTTATGGATTTTGTTAATGTCTATCCCTCTCATACTTTGTCGATACTGATGGGGATCGAATATCTCTCGAACTCTTTGGCAAATAAATCATACAAACCAACTCCACCTTCTGTTGATGCCGATGGGGAATCTACGATCAATGATTAGTGTAACTATGTCACCACTTTACCTTCATACATTTTTCCGACGCCTAACACAAGCGTGTCAGTCACACTATTAACTTAAAACTCCTAGTTCAGATGTCAAGTTATTTTAGACACTAGGTTTCATTTAACAAGTTCAAACAAAACTGACTTGATTGATAAGAGTAATGAAAACAAAAAACAAAATAAAACATCCCCTAAAGTGAACCAAAATTATACAGTAAAAGAAAACAAGTGGTACCAAAAAAGTGGTAAAATTTCATAAGTTTTTTAGGGTGTGTTGAGCACTTAACAATATGTTTCATTAGCCACAAAAAGACATGAAAGTCTCATCAAGGTAAGCCCATGAAATTTATCAATTTAAACCCCTTTGAATATTTTTCAATGAGTATGAATGCAAGTCATTAAGTTTTATATGAATGACTTAGTGAAGCCTTTTGGCTAGGTATATTTACATGGGAGTTTCCCTCAATTGGTAGCATAGGATTACAAAATTTTAGGATCAATCATTTCCCACATGAAACTTTTGATGAAAAATGATTGTGTCTACTTATGCATTGGTATTTCTGCATACTTGTATTGTTTCACATCTAGACATGCATTTGAATGAGATCTAACATAACGAGGTCATGATGTATAATTTGATACAAATACATTAGATTTCTATAGATATTATGAAGGTCGTATCACAATATGTACGAAAATGGGTATTGGATATTTTTATTAGAGAGAATCATTAACTTGTGACAAAGATACCCATAAAAAATATAGAATACGTAGATCATATTTTAAGACAAATAGAGACGGGACAATCATGTTTTGAGGGACCAAATGAATGAGATTTAAAAACCCGTTTATAGGTAAAACTTTCCTCGAAATCTATTTTTTGATCCAACTTAAATCACTTCATTTGGATATCATACGAAAAAATTGTGTCCAAATTAGTAACTAGATTTCCTAAAATATGCACTATCATGAGTCTGCATTATGGTTTTTCAATTGCATATTTGACACATCAGTTCATCATATTTTGAAAACCAATTTCTAATGGATATATATACATAAATTTACTTTCATATCCCACTAGAGTCACATCTATCTAACATTGGATGAAAAAATTATACACTAATTAGTGCATGCATTTTCTAAACTCTGAACTGCTAAAATGTTTCCTCCTAGACCGATCATCAACACATTTGACATATCGATTATTTATGTTTTCAAAACATGTTTCTAGTGGATATATGTTCGGAAACATAGGTATTCCAACAGAGAATGAACACCTTAATTAACCATTCACAAAACAATATCAAATATCAAAACACTGATGTTTTGATGTGGTAAAACCCATATGGGGAAACATCCACGACCCCAACCAACACAACCACTTGGAGAAGTTTATTGATGCAAATGAAAAAAATTACTGAGAGATTTTAAAATAGAGTTTCTCAAAATCGATCATCGACAAATGGCCCTCCATTCTCTTTAAATATAGATCATGGACCAATCGGGTGTTAAGCCAGAGATCAATGGTCATTATGATTGAGGAGAATATGAATAGTCATATCACTCTATGTTGGGAACATATCGTGACCATCAGATTTCCTATCTACATATGCATACTAATGCATACTAAAGAAACACACCAAGAAACAAACTTTTACCTAATGACACATTAGACCAAGTAGATCTTAACAAACTCCTAAGTGTTTAAATATTCTAATATCGCCCCTTAAGAAACTCTTGGGATATGATTGAAGGATTTAAAATAGTGACACAATAGGAGAAGGAAGGAGGCATTAGAGCCTATCCCCCCTTAATG
>ML834108.1:65926-87361 GCA_009831015.1 Picea engelmannii | reverse complement strand
CTTTGGAATGGTGAAAAGCTATACAATGTCATGCATGGTGGAGTCCGCTTCATTAGAACCGACTATGGGAAACATGTTTGTGGCTGGTGGGGAAGATATGTGGGTTCGTCTTTTTGATTTTCATACCGGAGAAGAAATTGGTGAGTAAGACATGTACTCACAGGGATCTGCATTCTAGTGGAGTTTGATGTCTAGGCTAAATCTGAAGTTCTTTCTACAACTTGCAAATTCTCCATTCTTGTTAGGTAATCAGTGATGTGTTATCATGCAGCTTGTAACAAGGGACATCATGGCCCAGTTCATTGTGTGCGTTTTGCTCCTGGTGGTGAATCATATTCCTCTGGATCTGAAGATGGAACAATCAGAATATGGCAGACTTTGAATATGAATGCTGAAGAGAATGAAAGCTATGGTGTGAATGGATTGAGCGGCAAGGTCAGAGTGGGTGTTGATGATGTGGTACAGAAGGTTGAAGGATTCCATATTACATCAGATGGCCACTTGAATGAGAAGCAAGAGAAGCCCAATCCATAATAATGTAGTAGTATCCATTGCTATGAAGCCATTGATCTGTTCGTTGAAGTTTGCTTGTGTGAGATGTACGATTTTTTGTTGCTGCTCATGTGGCGAATCAAACTGCACACAGGATCCTGCTTACTGTACATAGTATATTATGAGGTCATATCACGTGGTTATTTTACATCTGCAGGTGGTGCTCCTTTTTTTCAAGCTCCTGGAGATTGGTATGGTTGAGGATGGCAGTAAGGGTCCAGTATAGTTTAGATTACCGTACACTTAATAATTCAGTTCTTTATGTTATCATTGTCTTGACTTTTAGATTAGATGTTTAACTAGGAAGTTAGCAAGTTAACTAAAATTAATGTTGTAAAAGAAATTAAGCTTGGACCAGATTTGGATTATCATAAAATCTCGCTGCATATAAGGTGTCTGTTGAAACACAAGCAGTTCAGAATAAATAATTATTATTTATATACTTTTTGTTAGTTTATGATTTTCTACTAAGAAATGCTACGAACAACAGACGAGTGTCTTTTATATACTGATATGGAACAATCCATTTCATTTACATCCTTTTAAAACTATGATTTCTACAGGTAACCATAAAGAGTGACAATCCCCCTTGCTGAAAGTACGAGTATGCAACTGAGAATTAATGTATCAATTAAGTAGGATTCAAATTGTCATAATGTGATTTGTGCCTGTTTTAGTAGTTTTTTATTGTGCATTCTGCTTAACCCTCTACTATTTAGAATACATCTTGTTTTGGATAATTTGGTTGTACTGTCAGAGTGTTTGATCAGACTACCTGCTTTTAATTTTTAGGGTGGCTATTTTTTTGGCCACTAGTTTATTGGTACACTATCTTGTAGACTTGTTTGAATGCCTTAAGTATGGCTTATCAGAGCTCAAGTGCACATCTTGTGTTTTTCTGTTTGACCATGCTTTGCGTTTTTCTTGATATGTATGATTTTTTTCTTTAGATTACATCGCATATCCATTGACAAACTTACATCTCATTTGGAAATTTTGATGCTCTCAGATTTTGAATGAGGAGATCCTTTAGAGGGTGTTCTAGAAATTCTTGATAATTCTTAACTGTTATATGGGTATCTGTTAATTTCTACCGTTTCTGTGATGCTGTCTCATGTTTACCTATTTTTTGGACTATCCTTTCAAGTGCCAGAGTATTCTCCAGTATTTCCTGTTCTGGTTGATCAACTGGAACTCAGGCACCTATCCATTTTTGGGCATAGGATATCTGCTTGACTCCATTCCCGCTGCTTCTATCAGTAACTATTGGTACTTAGATATTCTCATTATGGAACATCATTCTATCTTCTATGTGGATTTGAAGTGAATATTTTGCGATATGATTTGGCAATTTTATGGCAAGTGGCCAATCCATTTTGTGACTTCCATGAAGTTCCTAAGCGAGAGGATTCTCACACACAGGACCAAACTTCTCTAAATCCTGCTGTTAACTGCATTTAAAGCATCGTTAGTCTGCTATTACCCTCATAATAATTTACTTTAATAGTTGTACAAAACCTTGCATACGTTGTTCTCTGACTCATAAGTCTCATCTCATGTACCCTCTTTTTTAGTGCATGAGTTATTCTAGGACAGCTAGTTGATTCATCCTTTGCATTTGCTACTAGCTCATTTTAACTACTATTCTGTAATCAGGGGTGTTCTTACCTGTGCTGTCATGCTCTATATCTGGTATACTTCTTGGAATGCATTTTTGCTCCAATGTCTGGTATTACTTCAACCAACCTCCTCTGAAAGCATGTTTTTATGTTTGAAAATAGCTGCTTTCTTATGCTTGCTCTAGTTAATTTAGCAAGAGAGTTTAGATATCATTTATGTGCAGAAATAATTCAACTATTTGGTGGCTAAAAATTAAAGTAGTTATGTGAATTCCATAGATGTATAAATTCTTGTTGGGACACAAACAAGGAGAGCTTCGTTTGCATGGTGGATAGATACTGACATCACCTGAACATCCTGCCAAAATACGTATTTTGGTTCATTCTCATCCGCAAAACATGGGTAGTTTGCTGTCAAGAAAAAGACAATTAAATATATATGCATTCTATCTTGGATTCACGATGGCCTTATGAGCTGCAACCGCTTTAGTTCAAACCTTTCTTTTTGGCCGCGAGTATGGTTTTTGGCCCATGTGAGCATAAGCCTAATCAATTTCATGCATATAATATTTGGAATTTTTTTGTTTTTTTGCTTTTCTATTTCTGAGTCTCTTGTATGGTGTATTTGATATGATCCCAAGGGGGGGCATATATGGGGTTAAATGTATATTGCCCCCGTTGGGTTCATATCAGTATTGAGCAGTGACAGGATGAATTGTCAAGGATATTTTGTTATACCATGGCTACAATAATCGTCAAGAGCAGCAAAATCTGGTCATTGCAGTAGCTTGTTTGTACAAGGTTGTAGCATCAATGACAAGAAGGAAGTCTTTTAAGTAAGACGAATCTTACTTTTCAACGACAGGAAGGAAGCCTTTAAAGACAGACAAACTTGCTTATTTATTTACTGTAGGTATAATTGAATGTAGCTTGTATAAGGTTCTAATCTCAAACTATGTAGATCACATGCAATTTCTTCCAGCATGGTTTATTCATGAAAATTTGTTTTAAAGACAAATTTCCTTGTTTTGTTCATTTTAGCACATGTAATTGAATTTAGCTGCTGGAAGAGGTTCTCATCTCAAACATTTTGTATCACATACAATTTCTTCCAACTTGTTTTATTTAATTTCTTCCACCTTGTACTTTTCAATCATAGTGCGTATAGTGAATTGAGGTGGGATCCAAAACGATGTTCCCCAAAAAGATTCAACAAAGTTGGTTTGAATAAGGTGGGTGGACATTAAAAGCACATTAGTGCTGGGCTTCTGTTCCTTGAAGAGAGTGTATTCTTGCCTGTATGAGGATAATATAGACTCGTGCTTCTGATTTTGTCGTGCATGAAGCTTTCTGACCGCCATGCCCTTATGCATATGTCTTGAAGTTACATCGGTTGATTTTGCAGCTACATCGTTTTACTTATATAATCCATGAGAAATTCCATTGTTTAAACTCTTATACAACTAGTGGGAAACTCCATTGTTTGTAATTTCCTGGTATTAATTTCCATTGTTTAAACTCTTATACAACCGGCCGGAAATTTCATTGTTTGTAATTTCTTATTATTTTGTTGTCAGTGGGTCTTTAGAATGGAGTGTTACCCAATTTTTTATAAGTTTGTGACTCTACTAGGTTGTATGCATACCTCTTACAAAGCCGTGAAAATGGAGTATTTGTAATCACATAGCATTAGCAAGTCTTTAGCTCATTGTGGAGCTCTTATAAAAATAGCTTCATTTTTTCACAAGGTGACGTTACATAGATTAAGAGACAAACAATTTTACTGAAAATGAAGGGGTAATAGAATCGCATGTGATAACTTTTCCTATTTGATTTGGAAAAAGGTTACTCGTGGAAAACAATGGTTTAGCAACCCATGTGTCTCTTCAATTGTAATACTTGGCTTAATCTGAAGTAGATTCTTTTGTTTTGTTGTCTTGTAGATTAGCAAGCATATCATAAATTATAACTATAGTAAGAGAATAATAGAGAATGATGCATGGTTGGCTATAGATTCATTATGAAAGAGATAATAATCTCTTCACGTGTAATATTTAGCCTAATTTGTAAGTAAAATGTTTTGTTTTCAATCCTTGCACAATCATTGGGTTTTGTCTTCCGGATTGGTAAGCATATGATAAACTATAGCAACAATAATACGATAAGTTATAGTAACAATAATATGATAAGTTATAGCAACAATAATATGATAAATTATAGCAACAATAATAAGAGAGAATAATAGATAATGATGCAAGGTAGGTTATAGATTCAGATTCATTATGAAAGAGATAATAAGAACACATTTAGACATAATAGACAACTCCCAAAAGTTGTGGGAGTGTCTAAATACGTAACTCAAAGTACATTTTACTTTTACCATTAATAGACTTATTTTATTTCATAAAGTTGACATTGGTTGTTATCTTGTAACACCTTATTTCATAAAGTTAACATTGGTCATTGTTCTACAACACACCTCAACATTTTACTTTTACCATTAATAGACTTATTTTATTTCATAAAGTTGACATTGGTTGTTATCTTGTAACACCTTATTTTATAAAGTTAACAATGGTCATTGTTTTATAACACCCCTCCATAATGACTAACTTGTTTTCTTTTAGCGTTAATATTCTCCCTAAATTTTGCAATCTTTTCCTTGAATAATGCTTCGATGAGTATATCAACTAAGTGAGGAGGACAAATTGAATTTGTCGCCCACTATGGGGTTGCTTCAATAAATTTTATTGGGCTCCTATATTTACAAATGTTTTTCTTTCAAGCAGAATTCTCACAACTTGTTGATCCAGTCCAATGCAAATTAGTTAGTCCTATTGGGTTCAAGTCATCATTCTTGATAGATTGTGGTCGTTATTTTTCAATGGAATATCTGCGCTCTTCAACAAGAAATCTTTCTATTTCTTCTTTGTTACAATTTGTTGTGACCACCTTGGCATTGAAAGGCCTTGTTCTTTTTTCAATGCTTCTTCCTCTTATTGCTCTCACTATTGCACTTCAAATCCTTATTCCTCTTCTTCTTCCTCTCTATGTTGTAGGTCGGATCTTTTTTCTTCTTCTTACATTTTTTGTTGCAGTTCTTTCTTTTCTTCTTGGAGATCTCCTTGTTGTGAATGCATTGCTTCCTTTTCTTCATGCCACTCTCTTTACTATAGAGGTAGTTCTTCCTTTTCTGTCCACCCGTCTTTTTGCTTTAGATTTGTTCCATATATCCTCTAGCTGCCACAAAGTCCTTTAGTTGACATTGGTTCATGCAAGTCGTATACAAGAAGATCCAACAACGTCAGTGCTCTCCATTCTATTCCATTTGGAAATTGATTTTGGATTTGCTTTCTTGCAAATCAATGTTCATAAAGCATTTTTTTTAATGCATTTGTTGGAGATCAACAAAATTAGGGTTCCTATTCTTCTCAAGTGCATTTTGGTCAATTGCCACCAAGGCCTCTATAAGCCCCAAGTCATCAAAGTTGGGGACATTTCATGAGCATTGCCATTTGCTTTTTATCTTATACTCTATTAAGATGATGCTTGGTGGAAATTTTTTTTGGAATCTTGAAATTGTTTCAAGGTGTTGTAGGGATTTGTGGTTTGGAAGCAAAAGTTTCAATATTTTGAAGTGCACCCATTTTTCAAAATTGAGCCATCGAGTTTCCTTTCACTTTTCAAAGTATTGATTTTGAAAGTGACTTGATAAACTTCATTGGGCCTCCTTTGAAATTCTCCATTTCAAAAATTCTAAAAAAAGTTTGATGGCTTATCGGGCTTTTCTTTCATTTCGCTTTTCAAAGTATTGATTTTGAAAGTGACTTGATAAACTTCATTGGGCCTCCTTTGAAATTCTCGGCTCGGTCTGTTGAGGGACTTGTTGTGCATTCAGGGCCATGAGTGTAGAGATTCTTTGATTCATAAGTTCCACACAGAATTGGAGGTCCACCATTTTACTACATAGCTCGAAGATAAGACACCGCAGAATGTTCAGGGCATGATTAAAGTAAAAATATTCCACTTTCGGACCGGGATTTGGTTCCACTGAGGGTCGGCTTGAAGACATAACTTCTCTGCTACTGCTACTCTGACACGACGAACTGGAGATTAGAGTTCTCGGGAGAGAGGACCATGGGGCCAAATCCTAGAGAGAGATCGACTGCATCAAACCATTCGATATGGAAACCCCATTAAGATGAAGCCCTAGGTTGGAATACTTTTGTTTCCATTTACCATTAACTACATGTCCTAGTGTGCATTTCATTGAGACATTCAACCCTATTTTTTATGTCGTGGTAAAAAGATAAATTCGAATTTTTTTTTGTAGAACATAAAGTTTTACGTGTCGAGTTACAATTTTGGGATTGTAGGAATTTATATACTTCTATATCAGTGTGTGAGGCGCTCTGTTCCATAGTCTATTGTTAGCCTCGTGAACGTTAAAATTACTTCTTCTTCTATAATGATTAAAACCACTCTCTCCAAGTTGAATATTTCAATTTGGCTTTATTGAAGGTTGGATATGCATTTTAGTGAAGCTAGTCAAAATTGCACTGAAATACATTTCTAAATGCATGCTTAGGCTTCATTTCTTGGCCAATTAGAGTGGAGAATAACGAAACACAATACACTCTCTAAGTTGAATAATTCAATTTGCTCTTTTGAATGAAATTTGTGTGCATTTTAGTTTTTTGCTTCACTAAAATGCACACTCAAGTTTCATTTCTTGACCAATTTTAGTGATTCAAATTTGAGAGTATTTTTTGTTATTATGTTCCTTCCTAAACTTGTATCTTTCCAATTTTATCCTTAAAAGTTTCTCCTTCAAATTTCCTTTAGAATGCATTTTGTCAAAGTTGTGTAGAAGTGAGAAAAATATAGTAAGTATACATTTTGACAAATCTGGAGTATGGGTACATAGACTCAATATTGTGAAATTATGTATAGCTTGATTGTACTTGATTTTTCCATGTAGTGCATTTTTGCACTAATTGTGAAAATTGACAAATAGTACAAATGACTTTTGATAGACTTGAATTTCACTATAAAATACTTATTTTGGACAATTGAATATGATAGATTGTTGAAAATATTGGTAACTTAGATTGAAATATTTTAGTTTCCATTTACCATTAAGTGTAGGACACTCCACCTTACATTTACATTTTACATTTTACATTTTCCATTTACATTTGCCTACAGTTACATTTTCCATTTACATTTGCTGCAACCTTGTCAATTTTTTGTAAGATGATTTTCCCCTATAATGGGAAACTCATCACCATCGATCAAATAACTTACCAAAACCCTCAGGCCCAACTTCATCTTGACAACGTGGCTTCTTCCTTAGGTGGGGACTAGACTACAACCCCCATCGACGACATTTTCCCTAGACTCTACAAAGACTCTAGCTTGTTGGGTGCATACTACAAACCACCTCCAATAGTCACCGCACCCAATTCCTCCCATTTTTTGATGGTGTCATCCGACCATGGACCAGTGGGATCAAACCGACAACCTTGTACTGGACCATCCCATTGATGTATTTAGCATCAGACATGTACTTCCACATTGGCTTGGTGTCTAACATGTGGAAGTCATCCTTATTACCTTTGAGAACCTCAGGAAATTCACTTTATGAGTTAATAATTAAAGTGAATGACCTTTTTAATTAATGTGAGGTTAATTAAATTAAATGCATAAGTTTTTGGCATTAATAACTTAAGTGAGTTGATTAAATCCTATCCATTAGATCTAAAGTGAAGAGATCTAATCTCATCCCTTGATCACTTTAGGAGATCTAAGGTTTTGGATTTAGGGTTAGCTCAATGTAATAAAAGGAAGCTTAAGTGAGAGGATGAAACACACAGAAAGTACATTGGAGCAAAGGATGACTCTTTCCTCATGTGTTTGTGTCACACACAAGATGAGTGAGTGGGGTATCATTGATTGGGTGGAGAAGGACTTCCATCCAAGTGTGTAGGGGCAGGGGCCGGGGCCGAGGAAGGAGAAAATGGGAAGTAAGGGAGATAGTAGCCAGGTAGACTAGGCTATTTGCTGTGATTGTATTTTCCTCAGATGGGTCATTATACCATGACGGGAGCCCAAGATTTTATCTAATAAAATAAACTCAAAGCTAGTTTTCCCGTCAAGTTTTTTTCCAGGGGTGTTTACTGAGATATCTTGTGCAATGTGTTTTGTTTCAGTTTTATGCTTCCATTGATTTAATTAGTTAAGTAACCTAGTTGTTCATTTATTTAATAAAGTGATTTTATTTGATCTAAGTACTGGGTGATAGGTTTACATAAAATTTAACATGGTATTGGAGCCACTGTTTTGAAGGAGGAAGCCATATTTGCATAGGGACACAATTATTTAGCAGTGAGAATTTGTCTGCATGATTTTTTTATTTATTGTAGGCTCAGTTGTAGAGAGGGTAAAAGTAACAAAAAAGAAAAGAAAATAGAAAGTATGGTACAATTGTTGTACAACTTCCATACAACGTATGTGCTACAAACAAGTGTGGATCGAGCTGTTGCAGTTGAGATCCGGTCCACATGAGCTGTGAAAGATGACTAGGTAGATCCACATGGAGGTTGCTGAGAGAGGCCATGCTAGAACAACCATCGAGATGAAGAGGAGCCGCTGATTTTGTTGAGGAGAAGGCATCTGCAGTGTATCAGTGTGAGGTAGCTTCTCACCAACATAAAAGGAAGGGATGACCCGAGTCGCTAGAGTAAGCCACAAACAAAGGTGGAGAGGATGTGGTGTAGGGTGACGATAGATCAGGTACAATGGTAGCTAGGGTCTGCGTACTCTACAATGAAGGCCAAGTGGATATCTTCTGGTGGAGAGTTTGTAGCTACCACAAAAGATCCGTGGTCGTGGAACCGTTGACAGAGGAAAGGACCACGAGGAAAGGACCACGAGCTGGGCATAGAGCATACGCGAGAAAATAGGGTAAGGGGCCTCCAACTGCCGAAGTGGAAGGTGACAATCCACGGGTGCAATAGAAAGGATCCATCAACACCATATTGGCCGAGGAGAAGGCATTGATTATCTGCGATAGATGAGTTGATCATGTGAGTTGGTGCAGAGGAGGAATCAACGTGGGCTTGACAACGTGGAAGTGAGTCATCAGAGGCTGCTAGAAGTGACGATGTAGGGGCTGTAGAGTTCTTGGAGCAACTAGAAGTGGAGTTGAGGTGCACAGGGCCAGTCGTTGAAGCAACTATCCTCCAACCAACAGGTCTAGTAGGTGGAAACGTGAGCACTGTTGAATGCAAAATCAAGATGAGGTGAAGGGATGCACCCAGGGGATGTGAATTGCGTAAGAATTCTATAGAGGAGTACAATGCATGGAGGAGTCGAAGACCAAGAAGAGGATGCAGCGGGTCATGTAACCAACCGCCAGACAACTAGAGAAGCTGCCGGCATAACAGCCGACCAACAAGGCCAACCAGACCAACACAACTTCCCAACAAGGGCCGTAGGTCCAGAACAAAAACCTAGGCAACCCTAGGTAGCGAATCTGGACAACCTTGAGAAATAGTTAGGTAGCACCCAAAAGGGCTCAAGAAACATTCAAGAAGATCGCAAGAGCCCCAAGCAACAACAAAAGGTTGCAGGTAACCCCAGGCAGGGGTCCTGACAATGAATATGGGCAACGTGCAGTGGGCATCAGGTCTTGGGTAAGGATCCAAGTAGCCATAATGTTTTTTTGATTTTTGTGCCTAAGGGACTAGGCACATTTTTCGATGCTTTTCAGATAAGATCTTGAAGATGGTAGTGGCTAGGTTAAGGTATGAGGACCGGTTGGTGGGTGCCTCTGAATTTCTTTCATGGAAAACACAAATCTTGTATCTCCTGAGGGTGAAGGGACTATGGAGTCATGTAGATACCTTAGTGACCACAATGACAGATCCTATACAGTTAGCCAAGAATGAGGCAAGGGAGGCCAAGGAAATTTGGATGATCTGAAATTCAATGAGGGATCATCTTATACCTCACCTATTTGATAAAAAGTCAGCCAATGTGATGTTCTCAACTCTGACAAATCTATTTTAGAGTAAGAATGAGAACTGAAAGATTGTATTGAGGGATTGACTCAAGAACACCAAGATGTCCAAGACTAATTCAGTGACTAGTTGTCTCACCGAGATCACTCAGGCTCGTGATCAGCTGGGGGTAGTTGGTGAGACAATGACAGATGTGGAGTTAGTGAGGGTGGCCTTAAATGGTTTCACCAAGCCTTGGACTTCATTCATCGAAGACATTTGTGCTTGAGAGAAGCTTCTAGACTTCAACTGATTGTAGGATGATTACATCCAGGAGGAGACTTGTCAAGATGCTCTGGGAGGCCCGTAGGAGGATGGTGATGTGGAGAACCTTGCACTTTCCAGTCAGGAAAGGGGAAGGTCAAGATGAACACAGGTGGAGATTCTTCTTCGCAAGCTGGCACATGGAAGGAACTTAGTAAGGTCAAGTGTTTTCACTATCATAAGAAGGGACTCTATGCTTCACAATGTCTAGAGAAGAAAGAAGCGCGAAAACATGACACAACTAGAGGTAGCCACGTCAACAAAGGCTTAAACAGATGAGTTTTTCAAGAATTTTTAACACACATTTTTCTTACTTGTTTCCCAAGATTTCTTGGACACTATATCAACTAGTGCATGGATAATATATAGTGGGGCCACATGTCATATGACAAGAGCATGAGAGTTGTTTGAGAGCGTCACAAAGTCAGACTTATACATGCATGTGGAACTTGGTATGGGCACCAATCATGCAGTAGAGGGACCTAGGATAATTCCATTCCAGATGGAGTCAGGAGGTGTGTTGAGAGTGGTGGACGTGCTATGGGTGTTGAAACTCAAGAGGAGTGTGGTCTCAGTATTAATGATTGAGAAGAAGGGATTTGATGTCCTATTCCAAGATGGATAGGCGCTGAGCAAACTAAAAGGATCTAGCTCAGACACAACAACTTTTCTTGGATTTAGAGAGAGAAACTTGTATAGCTTAAAGGGCCAGCGTATGCGAGCAATGGCAAGAAACAAAGTGGCAGATAACAAGGTGTAGATAGCTTTGAAGGTTGAGTAGCTCAGAGGGAGTCAACCTTTAGGTTCAGGTAGGAAGGAGAAACCTTCCAAGTCTGTCAATGAGTCATGGTATGAGATGACCATGTAGGATTCTTAGGCGAAGGAGGCTTCTAAGAGTATGATCAGAGGGAAGTCTGCGAAGATGGGTCCAAGCGAGATGACATGGATAGATTTTGTTTCAGAGGGAGTAGCCAATTAGGTGGGTTGGAGAGCAACGATTGTAGCAAATCTGATAGAGAAGACAAATCCACCTCCATGTGGTAGAAGTTTCTTCCTCTCTAAGAGGGAGTGTTGTTGTATTTAGTGTCGAACAATGACTTCCACATTGGCTTGGTGTCTAGCATGTGGAATTCGTCCTTATTACATCTCAGAACCTTAGGAAATTCACTTTATGAGTTAACAATTAAAGCAAATGACCTTTTAAACTAATGCGGGGTTAACTAAGTTAAATTCCTAAGTTTTTGGCATTATTAACTTAAGTGATTTGATTAAATTCTATCCATTAGATCTAAAGTTAAGGGGAAATATAATCTTAGCCCTTGATCACTTTAGGATACTTAATATTTTGGATTTAGGGTTAACTCAACGTAATAAAAAACAACCTAAGTGAGAGGATGAGACACATATGAAGTACATTGGAGCAAAGGAGGATTCTTTGCTTGTGTTCTCGTGTCACACACATGATGAGTGAGTGAGATATCATTGATTGGGTTGAGAAGGACTTCCATCCAAATGTGTAGGGGCAGGGGTTGAGGAAGGAGCAACGAGGAAGCAAGGGAGATAACAACCATGTAGAATAGACTATTTGTTGTGATTGTATTTTCCTCTGATGGGCCATTATCCCATTACGGGGGACCGTGATTTTATCTAATAAAATCAACTAAGAGCTGTTTTTCCCTTTGAGATTTTTTCCAGGGGTGTTTACCTAGATATATTATGCAATGTGTTTGGTTTCATTTTTATGATTCCCTTGATTTAATTTATTAAGTAACCTAGTTTTGCATTTATTTAATAAAGTGATTTTATTTGATCTAAGTGTCGGGTGTTGGGTTTACATAAATTAGCACATCCACACCTGCATCATCGATGCCTCCACCAGGTATGTAGCAACCCCATCCACACTATCCCTTTGGTCATGCACCTTTCTTGTTCCCACCTCCTAGTATTATTAGTACCTTAGTTATGTCTACCCTTACACTGCATAACCTCACCCTTGGGAATGTAGTGTGGTATTTGGATCTACCTCGCACCTCACTTTCGAGATCTATGCCTAAGACATATTTTTATTTGAAACTCGTGTAATCTATACCTATGCACACTAGCGTTCCCCATACACTTGCACAACCTTCACCTCAACCTTCACATGCCCTATCTCGAATTGTGCATACTTCACCTCCACCAATGCTAAAAGACAATTGAGTTGACAAAGGGGGAAAGGTCAAAGTCAAAGGGAGAACCAACTCTCCCAAACAAGCCATAACCACCTAGACCACTGCATCTAGGCCCATACCACCATGTTCCATATGTGATATCACTAGCCACACTACCTTCAATTTTCAAGGCTACCCGAGCTTAAAAAACTTTACAATGATGAAGACTTAGAACTGTTAGACAACTAAGAGGGGGGGGTTGGTGAATCAGTTGTCACTGTGCTTAAACACCTATGCCCATTTTAAACTCATTACAGAACATTCAATTATGATCACAATAATTCAGGGAAGTAAACAATAGAGTATTCAACATCAATCACACACATGAAGTATACAGAAACATATATTCCCGAGGAAACCCATAAAGGGAGAAAACCTCTTCTTCTTAGAATGATAAGCAGTATTTTATGTTCTGTACATCATCTATTTTTGAGCACCAACTCAATGTGAGGCTACCACCTCTATTTTACAAGCTGCAACTTGCTGAGAGCACCAACTCTCTGGTTTCTTTAGCACCCACTAGAAGGAAGCACCAACTCCCTGAGTGTTCCAGCACCAACTGGATGGAAGCACCAACTTCCAGTCACACAGGCACCAACCTGTACAACAGAGAACAATAGTTCTCCCTTGCACCATCCTACCACCCTGGTTTTTCTGGATGCAACCAGATGGAAGCTACAAATCCATGTGTTCAAGCACCGACTTGAAACTCCGAGGACAACAGTCCTCCCTAACACCACCCTGAAATATAAATATTTGCTTGCTGAAATTTATTACAGTGATACGGTATTTATCAATGGCTTACCAGTCTAATCACTGATTTGCTACACCTCTTTGCTCTGCCTACATCAATGTCTTCCTGCTCACATATTCTTGCACTTAAGTTCTCGTATAGTCTGCTGTTTTCACCATTTCTTCTTTGTCCAACTTATGTTATTCATCTCTGCATCTTTCATGCTCTGTTCCTACTGTCTTATTGATCACATACAGTTCGACTTGTTTTGCTGAGAAACAACAACCTCTCTCTCTCACGACATTTTTCTTTTATTCCTTCTCTCATCATCCATTACACTCCAAATCTCCAACGCCCATGTCAGGAATCTCAGAACGCTCAAGAGCCATGATTCCAATGCCCCAGAACAACGATTCAGTTAGTGTAACTGAATCGTAATTGATCAAGAAACCACGAAGTGAAACAACAACCCTTTGATTAGATTCGGTTTGATCAACACCGTTGGATTATACACGCAGAGGATTTTTGACTTTTCAATGCGTAACCTCCGATGTGGAGCCTATCAGCACTAGCTCCTTCCCCTATCTTCTGCTGATTTGACCTTGGGCGATGCTATCATGTGACCATGCGAATGTGGGCACGACCAAAGGTGGTTTGAGATCAAACTACTTTTTGCCCCGCAATTTACCTCGAGCCTCCACGTGTCCTTTCTCCAAAACCGTGGTTTTGATTGCAACCCGTCTTCAGAAAATTAACTTCCGAGCAATTTCTGGTCCTACAATCTGGCATGATCGTCGATCTCGCGGTCTATGACAGATTCCTTCGATCAACGACTTTGATCTATCATCTTTCCTTCCTCTTCTCTGGATCCACGCCCTCCTAAGTCTTAACGACCAAGTGACGTGTGGCCCTCCAAACCGATAGACGAGATTGATTTCGCCTTTCGGGCTTCGGGAGTCTCGATTCTCAAACTCCTCTTTCTCCGCGGTTCTTCCACCCGGAATTTACGATCTATCGACACGTGGTCTTCTCGAATCAACAGTTACAATCCCTTCGGGTATTCAGGGTTCAGAAATCTCAACTTTCCTTGCTCTCTTTTTCTCGGAGTGTTGCAATCGGATTACATGATCTGTTGACATGTGTCCTCCTACAGATCGACGGTCCTTAACTCCTTCGGCTCTTCGGGCTTCGGGGATTTCAAAAATCAACTTCGCTTGCTTCACTTTCTCCCAAAGTGTTTTTCCCCAAACTGCACAGATTTCTGTCATGTGTCCTTCTGGCAACCGACAGCCTGGATCTTCTTCAACCCTCGGGTCTTCGACGATCTGGTTTCCTTCCCAACCACAAACTCGCGAAGTGATTCGCTCCAGAGTTGTGGATCGTTTTCCACTTGTCAGTCTTGACAATGGATGATCCCTGCTTACTTATGGACTTCGGGACTTTGACAAGTTCCCTCTCCTGCGCTCATCCAAAGGCTTAACCTTCGTGCATTTATCTCTGGATCCAACGACCATTGATCCTCGGTGCTCATATCCAACGGATCAGATCTATACTTCTCCTGGATCTAACAGTTGTCCTAACTCCCGAAATGTACCTTAGATCGACGACTGAGAGCGACTTCGGACCTTCATCCTTCGGGACTTCGGGACTTTTGACATTTGTTGGTGATGAAACTTCCAAAGTAAATCTCCCGGAGTGACGTAGCTTGCTTATGTCACTTGTTGACGTGTCACAAGCCGAGTATCTGCCACGTGTCACTCAGATTCGTGATTTGCATGTCCCTGAAGTGACGATTCAACTTGACACTTGTCATTGTCTGATTGCACCATGTGTCCTTGCTGACGTGGTCTTCTGATGTGGTATGCCACATGTCCTTGTAGACGTGGTCTGCTAATATGGTTCTCCGTGATCTAACGATTATCGCATTTTATCTAGATCCGATGGTCCTTATTCATTTAGGATTTCGGGCTTCGGGTAATTCGAATTTCAAGTTGCCAATTCTTTCGAAGTGAGATTCCCTGAACAATAACCTCCTCAAAACTTTTTATGTGAACCAAATGTTGTTCGTCGATCATGTTCTTAGATCGATGGCTCGATCTATCTTCAGTGTTTCTCTTCTAGCTTATCCTATCCTTCCACTTAAAAGTGATCCAACGGTCGTGAAGACACTCGAAGAAGATCAATGATCAAGGATGGTTGCGGAACCACAACTTGTGAGTGATTTAAATCGTCACCAAAACTCCGCAATTTGAATTTGTGCGTTGTTGGTGAGTCAACCATAATTGCCGATCTTCGAGGCTATAAGATCTGACGGTCTTGACTAATTGCGGGATTGGAAATAGCATGATATTTAATTCTCCTTTCGATCTCCGCAATCTATCCCTACCGTTGATCCGACGATTTTGCATCCGACGGTCACAAATTAATACGACTTAATTTGATCGTTTGTTAGATCAACTGCAATCGTCGATATTTGGGTTTATGAGCTCTGACGATCTAGACCAATTGCGGGATTAGAACTAGCGAGTTGTTTAAGTCTTCTTTCACTCTCCACAATTCATCTCTGTCGTTGATCTGGCTTGCATATCCGACGATCATGATCCTCCAACGGTCCTCAAGCCCACGATCACTCATATGACTGACATCTGTAATATTAGACAATCAAATGGTCAATTTCTTGATCAGACGGTTGCTGAGGCTTCTCACCTTGAGCTTACGCTTTTCCTTTCGAGGGTTTCCATCAATGACAAACACACTTTTCCTATAAAAACATGCCAAAAATCTCCCCCTTTGGCATTGATGGCAACCCAGAAACGCTGCACTATTCTTCTTAGACCTCCAACTGTAGCATCCAGACCACACCTTTTCTCCCCCTTTGACATTAATGTCAAAGAAAACATGCTCCCCCTGAGCTATTGCAGTACTTTTCGGAGGTATCAGATATTCGACCAACACATACTCCCCCTGACAGGATGGACTCTCTTAGGTGAGAGAAGGGATGACACCCAACTTCTGACGAAGATATTCAAATGGTGTCTTGGCTAGGGGTTTAGTAAAGATGTCTGCAATTTGTTCTGTGGAAGGAATATAATTTAGCTGAACAACTCTATTTGTAACTCGCTCTTTGAGAAAATGATACTTTATTGGTATATGCTTCATTTTTGAATGGAGAACAAGATTCTTGGAGACACTAATGGCACTGGTGTTATCACAGTGAAGTGGAATTGGATCAATATAAGTGACCTTCAAATCTGCAAGAGTTTGTATCATCCATAAGATCTGAGTGCATCAAGTAGAAACAACAATGTACTCTGCCTCTGTAGTTGATAATGAAATAGATCCCTGCTTCTTACTAAACCATGCTACTAACGAATCACCTAAGAAGAATGCACCTCCACTGGTGCTCTTTCTCTCATCCAAACAATTTGTCCAATCAACATCTGAATATGCAGTTAATTGAAAATTCTGATTTTTAGGATACGAGAGACCATAAGTCATTGTACCCTTCAAATATTTGAATATCCTTTTGACAGCTGCTAAATGACATTGTTTAGGAGCAGACTGATAATGAATTACCATTCCAATAGCTTGCATTATATCAGGATGGGATGCAATGATGTACAAAAGACTACCTATCATTGATCGATAAGTTCTTTGATCAACATCAGGTGAAATATCATCTTTACTGAGCTTGCAACCAACCACCATAGGTGTGCTCACAGGTTTAGAGTCTTCCATCTGAAACCTCTTTAACATCTCTTTCAAATACTTTTCTTGAGAGATAAATATCCCTGCAGAACTTTGATTGATTCGTAAACCAAGAAAATATGATAGTTCTCCTATCATGGACATCTCAAACTCAATCTGCATTGAATTAAAAAACCACTGAACTGAAGGGTCATTAGTGCATCCAAAGATAATGTCATCTACATAAACCAAAACAAATAATAAATCATCACCTTCAGACTTAATGTATAGATTACTGTCAACAATACCTTTCTTGAACCCTTTGTCTTGTAGAAATTTGTCCAGTCTATAATACCAGGCTCGTGGTGCCTGTTTCAGTCCATATAATGCCTTTTTCAACTTATAGACATAGTCAGGATTATTTGTCAGTGAAAATCCTTTAGGTCGCGCCACATATACATCTTCTTCTAGATATCTATTAAGAAATGCTGACTTAACATCCATCTGATATACTTTAAAGAAACATTCTGATGGATTCCAATCTTGCCACTGGTGCAAAGATTTCATCGAATCTCGTCCTTCAACTTGTGCATAGCCCTTACAAACCAGTCTTGCTTTGTTTATGACAATTTGTCCCTGCTCATTTAATTTATTCTTAAAGACCCATTTGAAACCTATGACATTTTTACCTTCAGGTCTAGGAACCATCTCCCAAGTATTGTTTTTCTCAATCTAGTCAAGTTCATCATTCATGGCTTTAACCCAATGGTCATCTTCGTTGGCTTCATTAAAGTTCTTGGGTTCCACCATGGATATGAAGGCTACATGTGATTGTTCGATTTCTTTTATTATACTTATCCTGGTTTGTAGACCTTTGTCTTTCTCACCAATTATCTGACTTGCAGGATGATTCTTTTGAGTAATTTTGGAGGAAGGATTTGATGCTATCTGCTGATTTGAGTCTGCTTGAGTATTTGTATCTTTATTTGACTCAGAGTCTTCTTTTTCTGATTCTTGGACCTTTTCATCTTCAACTTCAGCTATGTCCTCTGTAGCAGACTCAATATTGCTCACCTCTCTTACTGAGACTCCTCCATCAACCTTTAAGTCAATGCAATCAACTAATTTAGACAATCTTTTATTAAAACATCTATATCCTTTACTATTGGTAGCATATCCTAAGAAGATGCCTTCATCAGCCCTGTCATCATATTTTCCAAGGTTTTCATTATTATTCTTTATGTAACACTTACTCCCAAAGACTTTGAAGTGTTTGATTGAAACAGGGCTTCCATACCACAGTTCATAAGGTGTCTTGTCACTGTGTGGTATGAGGTGGGCTTTATTAATAATATGGACTGCTGTGTGTATTGCTTCTACCCAGTAGGTTTGACCAATGTTCTTCTCATTCATCATTGACCTGGCCATTTGCTGAATTGTTCTATTTTTCCTCTCAACTACTCCATTTTGCTGTGGAGTTCCCGGCATTGTGTATTTTCTCTTGATCCCATGTTTATCACATAATTCCTTGAAATCACTTGACATAAATTCTCCTCCTCTATCTGATCTTACTGCTTTAACCTGTTTACTGTTTGATTCTCTTAAATATTTTAAATTTCTCAAATGCTTTAGCTTTTTCTTTGAGAAAAGCAACCCAAGTGAGTCTGGGGTAATCATCAATGATCAACATGAAGTAGTTTTCTTTCCCTGTGCTTTCCTGTCTTGATGGTACACATAAATCCATTTGAGCTAATTGGAGTGGTTTCTCTATTGAAGTAGAGCTCTTGGATTTAAACTGTGTCCTGGTTAGCTTTCCTACTTGGCAGGGTTTACACACATAATCTTGTGTCTTTGATATTCTTGGAATATCTTTTACTGCCTCAAGATTTTTGAGCTTGATTAAGTGGTCAAAGTTTAGATGTCCAAGTCTCCTATGCCATAACCAACTTTCATCATGTTTTCTTAGATGACACTCTTATATATCTTCTTTCAACACATATACATTATTATCTGTCCTTATGCCTTTAGCCACCACTTGTCCCGAGTTTACAAACTTTATATTACAATCTTTGGAAGTGAACACCACTTCACACCCTCTATCACACATTTGACTTACACTGAGAAAATTATGTTTCAACCCATCTACAAGCAGAACATCCTGGGCTTTTCCTTTGCCATTACTCAAACTCACCATCCCTTTACCCTTGATTTTACCTGGTTCATCATTTCCAAAGGTCACATTTCCTGTTTTGATTTTACTTATAGACATAAACTTATCCTTGTCTCTAGTCATGTGCTTGGAACATCCATTATCTATATACCAGGGGTCCTTTTGTTTTTGAGCTGAAAGTACTAGACCACATTTTTCACTATCTTTCTTTTTCCATGTGCTGGCATTTCTAGCTAAGGGTTTTATCCTTGGATCTGCTTTGTAATTCTTCAGATGACAATTTGCAGCTTTGTGGCTGAAGTTATGACAGTTATAGCATTCAAGTTGATTGTTCATTAGGTCAAAGTTATTGGTGCAACTTTGTCTACTCATTGGCTGTTTAGTTCTATGTTACAAAGATTGTTTATTTCTTGATCTCCTTAGTTGCATGATTCTAAACTGAATTTGACAATTTGCAATCTTATGACCAAAATTAGAGTAATAAAAACAATAACCATGGAATAAATTTTGATACCTGAAGGATAGCCTTCTTTTTGGAATTTGTTGCTCCATCTTTTGATATATTTGTTTTTGATCAGGGATCATCTTGTCTTTATTAGCTTTTGGTGGCAGAGTACTCACATGGTCTGATTGTCTGCTGACTTTAAACTTGATCATATTTACTGGCTCTTTGCTTTCTGGTTGTTTGCTGCTTGAACCACTTACATAATCTAACCCAGTCTTCAACAAAGGAGATCTCTATTTGCTCAGAATGTCGTTTAGTTCTGCTGAGGCTTTAATGCTTGGAATATTTTGGAGATACAATGCTTTAAACTTCTCCATCTCTTTTCTGGTTTTTACTACCTTTTCTTCCAAGGCTTCACATCTTTCCTTCTTCTATGATAACTACTGTTTCAGAATGTACTCTATTTTCTTTGCTTCTTCTAATTCCACTTTTAGCAGGACAAAGTCTTCATCAGGTTTTTTACTGTCTTTCTCGAACTGTATCAGCAATTGTTTTTTCTTTTTCTTCTTAAATATGAGTCTAGCAATTTCTTCTAGGGCACTGATCAATTCTCCTTCCAAGTCAACCAAAACTTATTCATCATTAACATCACTTCCTGTGCTTTTATTATCATAATCCTCTTTGGACATAAGCATAAAGTCATTAACCTTATCTTCACAAGAAGAGTCACTATTCGTGTCTCCTGAAGAGTCATCATTGTTTACACATAAACTTTTCTTTTTACAAAATCTCTTGGATTTGTACTTCTCTTCACCTTCAGAGTTCTAGTCCTTCTTCTTGTGTGGACACTTACATGAAAAGTGAACTATCTTTCCACAGTTAAAACATTTGAAGGGAAACTTGCCTTGATATTTTCCTGATCCTTTCTTTAGTCTTCTCACAAATTTTGCTTCAATTTCATCAGGCTCAGAATCCTCATTCTTATCTGCTTTAAATGACGCTTCTCTAGAGGTGGGTTTATCTTTACCTATCCTCATCTCATAAGTAGTCAAAGTTCCTAGGAGTTGGTCAATAGGCAGAGCTTTTATATCATTAAGTTATTCTATAGCAAAGACCTTTGGGTTGAAACTATCTGGCAGAGATCTCAAAATTTTCTGGACTAAAGAGACTTCCTCAATTTTTTCACCAAGTCCTTTCATTGAATTTACTAGTTATTCAACTCTCAGAAAGTACTTCCGAACAATTTCATCCTCTTTCATATTTAGCTGTTCAAACTGTAATATGTAGGTTTGAAGCTTAGCATCCTTTACCTTCTCATTACCTTCATAAATGCTAATGAGTTTGTCCCACATTTCTTTGGTAGATTCTAAGTGCATAACTTTTACAAATTCTGCTTCTGCAAGCCCACTAAGAATAACATTCATAGCCTTAGCATTGAAACTTAATTCTAGCTTGTCATCCTTAGAATCTAGTACAACTGGCTTCACATAATGAGTCTCTACCACATCCCATACATCTGCACCTAAATCCATTATGTAGGTTCTCATCCTAACTTTCCATAAGGAAATGTTTGTTCTATTGAACATGGGGGGCTTATTTGTTGAAGTTCCTTCATGGCTAGTCATGTTTGAGCTCTAGGATCTACCCTTAGATAAAAGGAACCCGCTATGATACCAATTGTTAGACAACTGA
>ML834108.1:50456-65909 GCA_009831015.1 Picea engelmannii | reverse complement strand
TCAGTTGTCACTGTGCTTAAACAATTATGGCCATTTTAAACTCATTACATAACACTCAATGATGATCACAATAATTCAAGGAAGGAAACAATAGAGTATTCAACATTAATCACACACATGAAGTATATAGAAACATATATTCCTGAGGAAACCCACAAAGGGAGAAAACCTCTTCTTTTTAGAATGATAGGCGGTCTTTTATGTTCTGTACATCATCTATCTTTGAGCACCAACTCAATGTGAGGTTACTACCTCTGTTTTACAAGATGCAACTTGATGAGAGCACCAACTCTCTGGTTTCTCTATCACCCACTAGAAGGAAGCACCAACTCCCTGAGTGTTCTAGTACCAACTGGATGGAAGCACCAACTTCTAGTCACATAGACACCAACCTGTACAACAAAGAATAATAGTTCTCCCTTGCACCACCCTACCACCCTGGTTTTTCTGGCTGCAACCATATGTAAGCTACAACTCCCTATGTTCAAGCACCCACTTAAAACTCTGAGAACAACAATCCTCCCTATCACCACCCTACCACCCTGAAATATAAATCTTTTCTTGTTGAAATTTATTACAGTGATACAATATTTATCAATGGCGTACCCGTCTAATCATTGTTCTTCTACACCACTCTGCTTTGCCTGCATTAGTGTCTTCCTGCTCACATATTCTTGTGCTTAAGTTCTCGTACAGTCTGTTGTTTTCACCATTTCTACTTTGTCCAACTTATGTTCTTCATCTCTGCATCTTTCATGCTCTGTTCCTGCTGTCTTCTTGATCACATACAGTTCGACTTGTTTTACTGAGAAACAAAAACTTCTCTCTGTCACGACATTTTTCTTTTATTCGTTCTCTCATCATCCGTTACACTCCAAATTTACAACGCCATGTCGGGAATCTCAGAACGCTCAAGAGCCATGATTCCAATGCCCCAGAACAATGATTCAGTTAGTGTAACTGAATCGTAACTAATAAAGAAACCACGAAGTAAAACAAAAACCATTTGATCCAATTTGGTTTGATCAACGTCATTGGATTATACACGCAGAGGCTTTTTGAATTTTCAATGTGTAACCTCTGATGTGGAGCCTAGCAGCGCTAGCTCCTTCCCCTATCTTTCGCTGATCTGACCTTGGGCGATGCTATCATGTGACCATGCGAATGCAGGCATGACCAAAGGTGGTTTGAGATCATACTACTTTTCTCCCCACAATTTACCTTGAGCCTCTACATGTCCTTTCTTCAAAATAGTGGTTTCGATTGCGATTCGCGTTCAGAAATTTAACTTCCGAGCAATTTATGATCCCGCAATCAGGCGTGATCATCAATGTCACAGTATTTGATAGATTCCTTCGATCAACGACTTCAATCTATCGTATTTTATTCCTCTTCTCTGGATCCACGCCCTCCTAAGTCTTAACGACCAAGTGACGTGTGGCCCTCCAAACTGACGGACTAGATCGATTTTGCCTTTCGGGCTTCGGGAGTCTCGATTCTCAAACTCTGCTTTCTCCATGGTGCTTCCAGCCATAATTCACAATCTATCGATACGTGGTCTTCTGGAATCAACGGTCACAATCCTATCAGGTATTCGGGGTTCGAAAATCTTGACTTTCCTTGCTCGCTTTTTCCCAGAGTGTTCCAACTGGAGTACACGATTTGTTGACTTGTGTCCTCCTACAGATCGACGGTCCTCAGTTCTTTCGACTCTTCAGGCTTTGGGGATTTCAAAACTCAACTTCACTTCTTTCACTTTCTCATAGAGTGTTTTTCCCCAAATTACACATATTTCTGCCACGCATCCTTTTGGCAACTGACAACCTGGATCTTCTTCGACCCTCAGGTCTTCGACGATATGGTTTCCTTCCCAACCAAAAAATCCCTAAGTGATTCTCTCCATAGTTTTGGATCGTGGGCCACCTGTCAGTCTTGATGATGGAAGGTCACTGCTTACTTCGAGACTTTAAGACTTTGACAAGTCCGCTCTCCTACGCTCATCCAAAGGCTTAACCTTCGTGCATGTATCTTTGGATCCGAAGACCATTGATCCTCGATGCTCAGATCCAACAGATCAAATCTGTACTTCTCCTCGATCTAACGGTTGTCCTAACTCATGAAATACACCTCAGATTGACGGCTGAGAGCGACTCTGGACCTTCGTCCTTTATGAATTTGGGACTTTTACATTTGTTGGTGATGAAACTCCCGAAGTAAATATACCATAGTGACGTATCTTGCTTACGTCACTTTTTGACGTGTCACGAGCTGAGTAGCTGCCATGTGTCACTCAGATTCGTGATTTGCACGTACCTGAAGTGATGATTCAACTTGACACTTGTCATTATCTGATTGTGCTATGTTTCCTTGCTGACGTGGTCTGCCAACTTGGTCTTACACATTTCCTTGTAGACGTGGTTCTCCCTTATCTAACGATCATCACATTTTCTCCAGATTCGATGGTCCTTATTCATTTCAGATTTCGGGCTTCGGGTAATTCGACTTTCAAGTTTCCAATTATTCCGAAGTGAGATTCCATGAACAGTAACCTCCTCACAACTTTTGATGTGAACCAAATGTTTTTCGTCGATCATGTTCTTAGATCGATGGATCGATCTATCTTCGGTGCTGCTCTTCTAGCTTTTCCTATCCTTCCACTTAAAATTCATCCAACGGTCATGAAGACACTCGAAGCAGATCAACGATCAAGGATGGTTCCAGAACCACAACTTGCGAGTGATTTAACTCGTCACCAAAACTCTGCAATTTGAATTTGTGTGTTGTTGGTGAGTCAACCACAATCTTCGATCTTCGAGGCTATAATATATGACGGTCCTGACTAATTGCAAGATTGGAAATAGTACGATATTTAATTCTCCTTTCGATCTCCAGAATCTATCCCTGCCATTGATCTGGAAATTGTGAATCTGACGGTCACGACTTATTCTGACTTAATCTGATCGTTTGTTAGATCAACCACAATCGTCGATATTTGGGTTTATGAGATATGGCGATCTAGACCAATTACGATATTAGAACTAGAGAGTTGATTAATTCTTCTTTTGCTCTCCGCAATTCATCCCTGTCATTGATTTGGCTTGTAGATCCGACGGTCACGATCCTCCAACGGTCCTCAAGCCCATGGTCACTCATACGACTAACGTCCGTAATATTAGACATTCAACACGGTCAATTTCTTGATCGGATGATTGCTGAGGCTTCTCACCCTGAGCTTACGCTTTTCCTTCCAAGCTTTGATCTCTGCATATCGTTCACTTCTCCTTCTGAGCTTATGATTTTCCTGTTCTCTATCGTTGCTGATGTTCTTGCCATCAATGACAAGCACACTCTTCTTGTAAAAACATGCCAACAAGAACTTGATTCTTCCATACCCACTGTGGAAGCCTCTCTTCCTGAGTCTTTGAACAAACATATTAAGTCCTTGCATACAAATCAACCTTATCCTTTGTGCGAAACTTATGACCATTATTCTCATCACTCTCCCTATATACCCCAATATTGGGATGCTCTTGAGATATTTCCCCAGTTGGATTCTGTTCATCAGACAGATCCAACACCTGTGACCAATTCTCAACCTACCATTGATATTGGTCCTTCTGAAGTGCATACTAGTGAGAATTCCACACAAATTATATATCTATCACATTCCATGGGATAAAAGGTGTATGTGAAACTCCCCTTCTCTACAGGCATACATCAAAGCATTCCTAGCATGCCTCATGTACCTTTGGTCTCAACATCGATGATACCTTTGTCCACTAGTCTTCCATCCACCTCTTTGGATGAAGTGTATGTGAACCATGTTTCTCATTCCAATGATAGAGGGAAGGGGGTAGGGGGAATCATTCCCACATATAGCCATAATAGTGGGCATCATGCCCACTTACCTCTAGGTCCCCATGATTGAATTGGTGGGAGGGATAACTCTAGGACCTTCTCTTGGTAGTTTTTCCCCTCATCTTGATTTTGATTGATGCACCATCTGTGCTATTGGAATCATATTTTTGAGCCATTTTTCAAATTTCTTTCTTTGACACTTCACCAAGAAGCCATTTTTCCAAGAGTCGTCAAATCTCATACTTTTTCATCAAATTATTCTTCAAATGGTCACACTAATTAATTACCATTTTTGTTGTTGTTTTTGTTGACTATTGAACAAGGATTCTAGATGAAGAACCACTTTTAGTCATGGATGTGGGTTTCCACTAGGCATTTATTTCTTTGGAATTTATCATAGTTTTCTCTCCCTTCTACTCGATTCATTTGTATGTCATTCCCAAAAATTTCCTGTAGGACCCCCTCACTTCGGTAGATGGCTCATCCCTCCATATTTTTCATTTTCCATCTACTCAGTGATAGAGCCTTCCCCACATGGGCACTCTAGAATAGTGATCCCAGTTGCATTTTGTTGCTCATGCTATTTCATTCCCCTAGGGATTGAGAGTCTAGTTAGGCTAGATACCATAGTTTATCCACATGCATATTTTCTCATCATGTTAACAACCACACCCCTTGGAATCCGATATTTTTGGTTTCTATTTGTTGAATTCTCTTTCAATTGGTCACATTACTTAACCACCACAGTTCTCGTTGACCATTGAGTCGATACTTTATCATAGAAAATCATTAGTGTTTGTGCCTTAACATAGTTTTTTCCTGGCTGGGGTCATGCTTTGTGCATCCCATTGTGTCCCTTAGCTGGGGGAATCATTATATTCCATCCTATCCAACCCCATTATCATTACTAGGAGGATTGTTTTCTTCGAGATATCCTTTCTAGACCAACCCCATTGAAATTATCTGGCAAGATCTCTCCCTTCTCTCCTAACAACCCCATTGGAATTCATAGAAGGGGTCATCTCACAATCACCTTCTCACTAACCCCATTGAAATTATGAGGATGAGTAGTCCTTTAGTTCCCCATGTTAACCAACCTCATAAACATTATTAGTTGGGTGGTTATGTCTCTTTCGATTATTTCTTCTTTCCTGACTATCCCTATTATCATTCTTAGGAAGGTTCCATTTTTTGGGATCTATCTTAACCATCCCCATTGTCATATCCTGAAGATTTTCCATAGTCTATTTTCTAGTAAATGACATGCCTTCCTGCTAAGCCTCACTAAAATTATCAGATATCCCCCTTTTTGTTTCGATATATTCTAACCAACCTCATAGGCATTTTCAGGAGGTCTCCTTTCGTGTGTCTTCTTCTTGGCCAACATCATAGGAATTCCCAAGAAGATTTCACTTGTATTTGGATTCCTCCTGGCTAGCCCCATAAACATACTTTGAAGGAATGCTTTTGCTTGGGATACCACTTAACTTGCCCCATCAACATTCTCACGAGAGGTCCTGTTGTTCGGTATTTTTTTCATTTAGTTTTCCTCTTGACCAACCCCATTGACATTATCATGAGAACCATTGGTCTAGTTTCCCTCTTGACCAACCTTAAGAGGGATCCCTTCGGGTTATGTTTCCTTCCTATCCAGCCTCACTGAGATTCTCAGGATTGATAGTCATTGATGACATCTCCCTGATCAACATCATTGACATTCTCATGGGGCATAGTCCTTGTTTTCCTCCTCTGAACCAATCTCATAGAAATTATTAAGAGAAGTATTCATGGTCTAATCCTATCCATCCCCTTAGGCATTCACAAGTGTTGATTAGTATTTTAACTTTTCCCTCCTAATCATCCCTATTGCCATTAGTTTATGGGATTGTCTTGTCATCCTCTCTGTTTAACCATCCTCATCGACATTGTTAGACATAGTTGAGTGTCCTCCTCCCAACCATCCCCATAGGAATCACTAGGAGGATTTTCCTTAATGTTAGTTATTTATTCTCAGTTTTCCTCATTGGTATTGCAGAGAAAAAATTTCCCATGTCATTTCTTCCTAGCTAGCCCCATTGGAATTACTATGAAGAATATCACCCTTATGTTATTTCCTCCTAGCTCGCCCCATTGACATGGCTAGGAGGACTTTCCACTTGGGTTCAATCTTCCTAGCCAACCCCATTGGAATTCATAGGAGGTTTTCCCCCTTTCATAATCCCCATTCTTGGCTAGTCCCACCAACCTCTCCTAGGAAGAATCCCTCTCTACCGAGTGGCTTACTCCACTAGGATTCCACTTTTCCACTGTGTTTTTAAACACATTGGTGAGTAACTTTGTCTTTCTCACACACTCATTTTCCCCTTGGAAGAATCCATATGTTTCCCTTGTTTAAAGAAACTATGATGAGTCACCCCTCCATCAATTGTACCCATCACATGTTTCCCAACTATCCATTTGTAGTTGTCCCACTGATACATTTGACCAACATTATGCCTAGTCACCCACCATCCTTATGGATGTCTTCAATGTCTTCCAGATTAGCATTAAATTTATGATTTGAACAAGGGAAGCCTTGAGTCCACCTCTCTGTTCCTTCCATCCATCCCTTAGTGTTAGTCCTCATATTTCACATTATGCTTGTCACCTCGTGATGGTCCCTTGGTGATTCCCTCTCCTTGTTTCTAGAGGGATTCCATCTATAGAATTCAACACATGTATTCTATAGGGTTGGCCTAGAGGATTTTTAACTTGGATCCCTCCGAATCCTTAGTGCCTTAGTTTTCTTTTATGTGCTTGACTTCAAATCCTTTTTACACATTTGAGACTCATACACTTAACAATTTAGTGATCCAGTTCTTGATGCCATCATCTTGAACATGTGTGAGATGTAGCAAACCTCAAGAGGAGTTTTCCTTGCAGGTGACCTCCTACATGTGCAATTTTTCAATAGCTACTTCCATAGTTATAGCTTCATAAGTTGTTCTTTGGATACCGGGCCTACAAATCCTCCATCATTAGGCTTCGATGGAATTTTGATCCAGATTTTATGATCAGAACGAAATGAATACATATCTATATTATTAACACAAAGATTCAATGAAAAATAATAGGGATAAAGTAAAACTTGGCTTCTATTAATAAAGAAATATGCTGAAACTGTAAAATGCAAACTGAAACAAGCTTGCTAGAATGGTGGCGACTTATCTCTAAGAAGAGATGTGACGACTACACTCATTCGTAAGAAGATGAGTACAATTAGGATTCGAAGGAATTTTTACATAAAACATGAATGAAAAAACCCTAAACATCCAAAAATATAACCCTAGGAGATGAAACACCAAAATGCATGCGGGCCTCGTTGGGGTAAGTTAGTACATCAACTTCCCGGGGTCGTAACGTTTTCATACAATCTCCGTTTTAGGTGCACAATATCCCGTTAGAAATGTCTATCCGAGGAATAAACATTTTGTTGTCACACTCTGACATTGTTTAGAGTGTGACTGTGGAGGGCCCAAAAATCGCTTTTTAGGGCCTTAAAATGACCCCAAAAGTTAGGGACCCGAAAAGCTAGAAAAAAACTGCCAAGATGAAAGCTGAAACTGCCAAGATGAAATATGTAAGTGCGCTAGTTAGAATAGGTGGGTGGCCACCGATATCCACCTAGATCAATCCTCCCCACTTAGGAAGTAATGGTCTCCATTGCGTTGAGTTTCCCCATCATATGAGGAAATTTATGCTGAATTTGGCCTCGGGTGAGCCACTTGCCTTGGTACAGGAGCTTCCCTGCTTTGAAAACTCGATAAAGATGGATCCTCTATTAGTGAGTGCCATTGACCTATGTGTCCACGATATTATGAATGGATTCATGTTCCATGCAGTCAAGGTTGAGCTCTGTGGGTGTCAACTGTTTTACTATCTCTGATGTGTCCAATAATGGTGGATAATATGGCCAAAGGAGGTCCACATTAAATAATGGATTCAAGCCAAGGAAGGGGGGAATGTTGAGCTCAAAATAATTATCACCCACAACATTGGTGATGGTGTAAGGTCCATAGCGGAGTGGATGAATATTTCGATGGGCCCCCATAAGGCATTCTTTCTGCAAGTGCAACCAAAATTTATCTACCACCTGAAATTTGTGTGGCACCTGCTGTTGATCATGGCGCTTCTTGTACTTGGAATTGGACTTCTATAAAATATCCCAAACCTGTTTACGGATGTGATGGATCCGCTCAATGAACTAGGTATCTTTTTTGGCTTCAGTTTGAGCATGGGACAAGTCTTCTTGGGTGGCCGCAAGGGGTAGTGCAACATCCATGGGACCCAATGGTTGAAATCCCAACCCCACCTGAAAGGGGTTGTGGCTAGTTGATCTATGTATGGATTTGTTGTATCTCCGCTGAGCATATGGAAGACTCTCATCCCATGTGAAGGGATGCTTGGAATTGTACATGTGCAGGATAGGCACGATCATCCAGTTGATGACCTCGTTTTGGCCATTCGTTTGGGGGTGGAAGGAAATGGATTTGGTGAGCTTGGTGTCCAACAATGACCAGAGGCTTGACCAAAATGTGCTGAAGAACCGACTGTCCCAATATGAGACGATGGTTTTTGGTATCCCAAAATGTATCCACACTCGTTCAAATAAGAGCTTGGAAGTGGACTATGTTGTGATTCTCTTCTTGTAGGCGGCCAAAAAAACACATTCATTTCCCCACTTAGTTGACAGAATGACTGACATGTAGTCCATTGAGATGGATTCTGATGCAGGAGCATCGTAAGCAGTCAAGCTAGCGTGAAGGCGAAGGACAGCTGGAAAGCGCAACACATATTTTTCACATTTTGAAATATTTCAAAAGTTTAAGGGAGCGGATATTAATGTAATAGCTAGAAAGATGGCGTACTTGCATTTATATCTTGGAGGTTGTAAACAGATCTTGAGCGATTGCTCTCATCTGTAAAACATTAAGGAATTTATGCATAGTTAATGAAAGTAGGTAGGTTTGAATTAATAGATTAGATAATTTAGAGAGTGGGAGGGAAAACGGATGTAGACACCATCACCATTGTATCATTGTAAGGAATTGTATCATTAGCATAGCACAGAAGAAGAGAGCTACAGAGAGAGGGAGCTGTAGAGAAACCCATGTACAAGAGTTTTGAATTAATATATGGAGCTTTAAATCAGATTGATGGTGTTATGATGTTTTCTGTGTATACATGATGAATGGTATGCTGATAGTTGTGTTATTCTCTCTATCACACATTTGCTTTAATACTGTGCATATATATGATTTCATGTTGGATGTTTGAAGTCTGAGAAAGAAAGAGAATGAGTTTCAATTGTTTCTCTTCCTGAGTGAGAGTTCTTGGAAGGAGTGCAGTGAAACATCCACAAGGAGTGTGTTGACGAAGGTTCAGAGTTTATCTCTGAAAGCTCAGGAGGGATACCATTGTTCTCATTCCAACAGAAGTGCAAGTGAAGCACATAAGCCGTACAAAGCATGCACAGGCTGGTTGAAAGCTCATAACTTATCAACCTAGGAGAGAGTTGAAAGACTGCTGTTGCAGGAGGTGCACAGAGTCAAGAACCAAATACTTTGAAGTATTTGAAAGGTTTCCACAAGGAGTGCATGCAGGAGTCCTTTGGAGATTTGAGTTTGTAAGAGAAATCTTAGGAGGGTTAACACCTTTGAACATTTGAAAGGAGGACAAAGGTCAAACTACTTCAAAGGGAGACGAGGGTCGAAGTCATCCAACAGAAGTAAAGTTCAAAAGGAAGAACCTTGGTTTATTTCACAGAAGTTGTCCAGGAGCAATGAGCGGTCGAAATTCTCTGTGGAGGATTCGCGAAGTCGCGAGGACCGTGGGATTCCAGTGAAGCTACAAGAAGGATAAGCGTTGGATGAATCCATCCTTCGGGAGGTAAGGATCAATGTGGACCGTTGATCATGATTTTCACAAGCCGTCAGATCATTTCGTCATTTTGGGGACCATGACGACAAGGACCAGAATGCAGTGGAAACGAAAGTCCCGAAATCGCGAGTTGTGATAGGAATTGGCGTAGAGTTCAGGATTTAGGCACTTTGGGTGTCAGGAAATGGAGGAGGTAGCGCTTTGGGAGCAAGAGTCCCAAAAATCTAGGAAGAGTGATAGGTGGCAAGGATCCATGTCAGAGACAAAAGACAACGAAGAAGACAGGTGGTGCAGTTGTCGCCAGGTGGAGTCAAGCTTCATTGACTGTTTCGATATTTCATAGGTTGGAGAGACAAAATTCTTGCATCAGGATTCACGAAGTTGTGAAGTCCGAAATTATGAATCTGTGGAAGGTTCTATGAGAAGCCATCCTTTGCTAAATACATTTCGGAGAATCGGTATTTCGGGTTTCGACAAGTTCAGGAGTCGGAAACTCGATAACGGAAAGCGCGATATTGCGAAACCCAAAAGCCTAGATTAGGAAGGGCATGAATTTGTTGTGGTTAAGGAGACTTGGGTGACACCTGTTGTTTGATTACGTGGGCACACTCATAAGGACCCATGGATTGATTCGTTGAAGGTTCCGATAGGGATCCGAAAGAGCCACTTCGGCTCAAGGAGATTTGAACGATCCTGTGAGTGGATCTCGACCTGTGGGTTGGGGTCTGCATTAGTTGTGGTATCAGAGCACATAAAACATTCTTTGCTTTCTGTAGCAGAGAAAAGAAAGGAGAAATTTCTCAGCCATGCTGCCGAGAAGAAGAGACAGACCAATGCCTGATCCAGCAGTGGAAAGGGAAATGCGTGAACTACGTGCTAGGCTTGATGCCATGGATACAACACAGAGGCGCACAGTTGACACTGGGGATATTAGTGAGGCTGACAGTGAAAATGAAGCTGGACATGAAGAAGAAGTCACAGTCGAAGATGCTGTTGGCGAATGCCTATTCAGGGCTGTTGCAAGGATAGGTGCTAGAGAAAAAATGGACATTCCAGTATATGAAGGAAACCTGTATGTTGAAGAGATTCTAGATTGGATTAGAGCTCTAGACAAATATTTCAACTAGGAAGATGTCAAGGAAGATAGGAAGGTCAAACATGCTATTACTAGACTTAAAGGGCATGTGACATTATGGTGGGATGAACTGCAGGCTGACAGACGCTGCAAAGGCAAGTAGAAAATCAAGAGCTGGGATAGAATGGTTGCGAAGATGAAATCCAAATTCATACCCAAGGATTATCAAATTACTTTGTTTCGGAGGATGCAAAATTTGAGACAGAAGATGATGTTAGTGAAAGAATACACTAAGGAATTCTACAAGATAAACATCAGAGAAGGTCATCAAGAAAGCGATGATGAAAAGGTTGCCATATACATGAATGGTATGAGATATGACATCCAAGATGAGATGAGCATGATGATCATTCGAAATGTAGAAGATTCTTATCAGATGGCTCTGAAAGTTGAAGAGAAGCTAAGCCAAAAGCAAGGTCAAAGAGGCCGAGGCATAAGTCAAGCCAGAGGCAAAACAATTGTCCAAGACAGCACTCAGAGACCTCAAGAAGAGGGGAAGAAACCTCAAACTCAACATGAGAAAGGAGGAAGCTCACAGAGAGGGAAATATGCTGATAGAAATACTTTTCCTTGAGCTAGAGGAAGAGGAAGAGGAAGAGGCAGAGGCGGTGAAGTAAAATGCTTTGTCTATGGAAAAGTCGGACATAAATATTATGAGTGTCCAGACAGAAAGAAGGATGGTGGTGAAACTCACATTGCCGAAGCTCAAAGACGGAATGTTGAGGCAGAAGATGCTGAGGGCAGAAGATCCTTGATGATGAGGAAAGTTCTCTTAACACCAGAGAAAGAGGCAGAGAACCCAACCCAAAGGAACAATATGTTTCAGACTACTTGCAAAACCAAAGACATGGTATGCAGGGTCATCGTGGACAGTGGTAGCACATACAATCTCGTTTCTACATAGATGGTAGAAAAGAAGGAGCTGGAGACTATCGTACATCCAAGCCCATACAAAGTTTCGTGGCTACAAAAAGGACATCAGGTAAATGTTACTAAACAATGTTTAGTTGAATTTAAAATAAGAGGATATAAGGATGAAATATTGTGTGATGTCATTCCCATGGATGTTTTTCATCTATTGCTGGGTAGACCGTGGCAATATGACAGGAATGTAGTTCATGATGGGAGAAAGAACACATACACCCTGGAGAAGAATGGGAGAACACACATGTTGTTGCCGATTAAGGACAAAGAAGTGAAACCAGAGGTGAGCAACACTGTACTTCTCATGAGTGGGAAGAAACTTCTTAAGGAGGTTAAGAAGAAGGAAGACACACAATTTATTGTGGTCAGGAAGCCTAGAATTTTTTTAACCAGTACAAGGATAGATGATTTACCAGAGGAAATCCAGGAGTTGCTAGAAGAGTTCGTTGATATAGTAGTGGACGAACTACCTTGTTCATTACCACCGATCAAAAGAATAAGTCATCACATTGATATTATACCTGGAGCTAGTTTACCAAACAAAAAAGTGTACAGGTTAACGCCGTAGGAGAATGAAGAAGTCAAGAGACAAGTCCAAGATTTAATGGACAAAGGATTGGTTAGAGAAAGCTTGAGTCCATGTGCTATTCCAATAGTGCTCAGCCCAAAGAAATATGGAGGCTGGAGAATGTGTACAGACTCAAGGGTGATCAATAAGATCACCATCAGATATAGATTTCCATTACCAAGGATGGATGATTTGATGGATTTCTTGAGTGGAGCAAGATTCTTTTCAAAGATTGATTTGAAAAGAGGATATCATTAGATTCGTATGAGAGAAGGGGATGAATGGAAGACAACATTCAAGATGAATGAAGGGCTGCATGAATGGCTTGTTATGCCATTTGGATTAACAAATGCACCTAGTAATTTCATGAGATTGATGAATGAAGTTCTGAAGGAATTCATAGGGAAATTCGTCATTGTATATCTTGATGATATATTAATTTTTAGCAAGACAGAAACAAAGCACTTAAAGCATTTAGCTACAATTATGAGGAGATTGCAACAAGAAAAGTTGCTGATAAATATGAAGAAATCATCATTTATGAAGACATAACTCATTTACTTGGGTTTTTTTTATCTCTGCAAATACGCTGAAGATGGATCCGAAAAAGGTAGAAGTGAATAAGAATTGGCCATCACCAAAAAATGGGTTTGAAGTTCGAAGCTTCCATGGTTTAGCTAGTTTCTACAGGAAATTCATCCAAAATTTCAGTGGGATTAGCGCACCAATGATGGATACGACGAAGAAAAGACACAAATATTTTCATTGGATAGAGGAAGCATATAAAAGTTTCAATCTATTGAAGAAGAAGATCATGGAGCAACCAATTTTGGTGTTGCCGGATTTTAGTAAGACATTCCAGGTCAAGTGTGACACAAGTAGATTTGCAATTGGAGTAGTCTTGAGCCAAGACGATAGGCCGGTTGCATGCTTCAACGAGAAATTGAATGAAGTGAAGATTAAATCCTCAACATATGACAAATAATTTTATGCAGTCATACAAGCACTGAAGAAATGGAGGCACTATTTGGTTCCTAAAGAGTTTGTTTTGTACAATGATAATCATGCTTTGCAATTTGTGACTCAGCAGGACAAGTTGAACAAAAAACATGTTAAATGGGTTGAATTCATGCATAATTTTACTTTTGTAACTAATCATATTTCTGAAACTGCTAACAAAGTTGCTGATGCTTTGAGCAGGAAATGTTTTCTTATGCAGGAATTCAGAGTCAAAACTTTGGGTTTTGATAACATCAAAGAAATGTATAGGGATGACCCAGATTTTAAGGAAGCATATGAGGCATCTGAGAATCCAATTCTCAGGGATAGAACCTAGTGGATTGAATACATGATCCAAGACAGATTGTTATTCAAGGGAAATCAGCTATGTATTCCAAAATGCTCCATGAGGGAGAATCTGCTGAAAGAAAAAAACAATGGAGGATTGGACGGACACTTCGGTCATGACAAGACGTTCTCAAAATTGAATGGCTCATATTTTTGGCCAGGAATGAGGACAGATGCAAAATTTGTTAGCACACAAAAGGGAAAAGGCAGAACACATGATTATACCAACCATTACCCATACCAGAAAGGCCGTGGGATGCAATGAGCATGGATTTTGTATTGGGATTTCCAAGAACACAAAGACGATGTGATTCAATATTTGTGGTAGTAGACAAATTTTCCAAGATGGCACATTTCATACCATGCCAGAAAACCAGTGACGCAACCCATATTGCGAACCTATTTTTCAAAGAAGTTGTCAGACTTCATGGCTTGCCAAGGAGTATTGTTTCGGATCGAGAGACCAAGTTCGCGGGACATTTCTGGAGGACTTTATGGAAGAAGCTGGGGACAAGTTTGTCTTTTAGCTCAGCTTATCATCCTTAGACGGATGGGTAGACATAAGTTGTAAACAAAAGCTTGGGAGATTTACTAAGAAGCCTAGTGACTAAACACCACAGTCAGTGGGATCACATTATGCCACAAGCGGAATTTGCTTATAATGATTCGATCAATAGAAGCACAGGGCAGAGTCCATTCCAAATTGTATATGGAATGCAGCCAAGGGGGGTCTCTGAATTGAGAGATTCAGAAAAAAATGAATTCAGGAGTGCTAGTGCAGAGGACTTTGCAGAAGCAATGAAGGAGCTTCATAGTCGAATTAAGGAGCGATTGCAGAGTTCAAATCAGGAGTACAAGCGCAGAGCAGATCAACACAGGAGAGAACTTCAATTTGAAGTTGGTGATCTGGTTCTTGCACATCTGAGAAAGGAGAGGTTCCCGAGAGGAACATATAATAAGTTAAATATGAAAAGGATTGGACCATGCAGAGTCATGAAGAAACTTGGGGCAAACACATATGAGATTGAATTACCCGATGGGGTCAAAATTTCACCAATATTCAATGTCATGGATTTGTACCCTTATAGAACTGAAGAAACAAGAACAGAGGATGAACAAACAGAGGTTCAGTGGACCAAACAAATGCCTGTAGCTGAAAAGCCACAGATGGAAAGAATAATTGACAAGAAAGTCAGCAAGAAGACCAGGAGGAAAGAGTATTTTGAATACTTGGTCAAATGGAAGGGACATCCAATTGAAGATGCCAACTGGGAAGATGAAGAAAAAATTCAAAAGCATGGATAGACCGTGCAAGAGGTCATGAAAAGGACTTCATGAAAATTTTCAAGTGAGGGAGTATGATGCAGGAGCATCGTAAGCAATCAAGCGAGCGTGAAGGCGAAGGACAGCTGGAAAGCACAACACACATTTTTCATGTTTTGAAATATTTCAAAATTTTAAGGGAGCAAATATTAATGTAATAGCTAGAAAGATGGCATACTTGCATTTATATCTTGGAGGTTGTAAACAGATCTTGAGCGATTTCTCTCATCTGTAAAACATTAAGGCATTTATGCATAGTTAATGAAAGTAGGTAGGTTTGAATTAATAGATTAGACAATTTAGAGAGTAGGAGGGAAAATGGATATAGACACCCTCACCATTGTATCATTTTAATGAATTGTATCATTAGCATAGCACA